>JACXGM010020509.1:0-17764 GCA_016801145.1 Umbra pygmaea | reverse complement strand
TATAACCACCAACTAACATTAATATCAACTCTACGACCACCAACTAACATTAATGTCAACTCTATGACCATCAACTAACATTCATATCAAATCTGTTTTAATGTGTTATGTATGTGTTATGTATCTGATTTAATGTGTTATGTATGTGTTAGGGGATTCATTGCTCATCAAATAGGCTACTTGTCCTGTTCCTTAAAAAGACAACAATACATCTTTAATTGGTGTCCTACAGACAGTTTAAATCTTGATAACGGATCTCTTTATTAATGTGGTTGTTTTTCTGAATGTCTGCATTTTATATTTCAATTTTATCTCTAAATTTTTATTGTTATACGACAGGGCTCAGCTGTAAAAGAGACATGGGTAAAAGAAAATAAGAAAAACAATTTTGTAAGGGGGGACCAGTGATTGTATCAGGGTGGCCGTGGCCCCTCTTGCCCCCCCTCGGCCACCCCTTGGGGACGCCCCTGCTATGACCACCAAATAACACTAATATCAATCTATGACCACCAAATAGCAATAAGATCAAATCTATGATCACCAATTAACATTAATATCAAATCTATGGCCACTAACTAACAGTAATATTAACTATATGGCTACTAAGTTTCACTAATGTCTCCTTTATGGCCATCAACTTACTCTAATATCAACTGACATTAATACATCTACTCAATGACCACTAACTAATACACAACTACAGTGAGGGAAAAAATTATTCGATCCCCTGCTGATTTTGTACGTTTGCCCACTGACGAAGAAATTATCAGTCTATAATTTTAATGGTAGATTTATTTGAACAGTGAGAGACAGTTTAACAACAAAAGAATCCTGAAAAAGTCATTTAAAAAAAGTTATAAATTGATTTACATTACAATGAGTGAAATGAGTATTTGAGCCCTTTCTTGAGCAGGGGGACCTTGCAGGCACTGCAGGATTTCAGTCCTTCACGGCGTAGTGTGTTACCAATAGTTTTCTTGGTGACTATGGTCCCAGCTGCCTTGAGATCATTGACAAGATCCCCCCTTGTAGTTCTGGGCTGATTCCTTACCCTTCTCATGATCATTGCAACTCCACGAGGTGAGATCTTGCATGGAGCCCCAGACCAAGGGAGATTGACAGTTATTTTGTGTTTCTTCCATTAGCGAATTTTCGCACCATCTGTTGTCACCTTCTTACCAAGCTGCTTGGCGATGGACATTCCAGCCTTGTGTGGGTCTACTATCTTGTCCCTGACATCCTTGGACAGCTCTTTGGTCTTGGCCATGGTAGAGAGTTTGGAATTTTATTGATTGCTTGCTTCTATGGACATGTGTCTTTTATAAAGGTAACAAGCTGACATTAGGAGCAGTCCCTTAAATTTTTTTTATCAAAACAATAACTAAAAACGTACTTTGCATTAAAAAAGCAAAAATCACTATGACTATATTATATATATTTTTTAGTTGTGTACTTACATTAACATAAATGTTTCCACTAACTTTCAAACCCAGAGAAATTTGTAATATAATTCAAAGACACGGGACGTTTCATTTGTCGCCCCCAAAATAACCTTTGACTCCTCTAGTTGGTCTACGTTCCAGGGAACCGCCAAACATAATGTGAATAAAGCTATAATATAATTAACAATTCAATACCTTGTAAGTGAACATTTTTTTCTGCCGTCGACGCTAGATTGGCTGGTTGACATTGATGACGACAACAAAACCCATGATCTCACTCTACTTCCCGACGTCATCCAAGTACATCTTTTGTTATTGTTTTGATTGAGAGACCCCTAGCGGCCAAAAATGACATATTGTACATTTAAGTGCCTTGGCCTAGCCTAGAAGTCTAGATGCACCCTAGCGTCAGTCTAGCAACTCTCCGTTGGCTTACGAGCTGGAAAAAACAAATTCTGGTCAGGCCAATCCCATTGTGTATTGAGTTGGTGGGCGGGCTTAACGTAATTACGAGAAAACAATGAAATGGTTGCTGCTGCTGGCGAACAGCGGTCTTTCGAATCTGCTTTGGCCGCAACTCTGGTAGACTTGGAGTTAATATTTTCTTTTTGAGAAAAGAAAAAGAACAGCAATGAAGTCATTCTTGCAAAAGGAAGATGTGTTCGGAATTTTGCAGACATGGGCAGGCATGGTGGCCTAGTGGATAGTACTGTGGCCTCACAGCAAGAAGGTTCTGGGTTTGAACCCCGGTCATCCCAGGCCTTTCTGTGTGGAGTTTGCATGTTCTCCCCGTGTCTGCGTGGGTTTCCTCTGGGTGCTCCGGTTTCCCCCACCATCAAAAACATGCAGGTTAGACTTGGGACTACAGAGGAAATTAGCATCTATGCTATAATCTGGCTCATTTACAGTCTGTACAGAAGTGTATGCTTGTTGATTAATGTGCACTGTCCCAAGTAAATAAATAAACAATATCAATAGACCAGATACTTCGTTGCTCTGGTTGGTTGTAGCGCTATCCTATTACGTGCAGAGGGAATATGAAAGACAACCGTTTATCCCGCCCCTCGGATTGAGCACTGCCAATGGTGAGTTCCCAGACCCAACATCTTGATGTGGGTTTGGCTTGTCAGGCTAGCCTTGGCCGTGAAGAAATACAAAAATGTAAAATGAAAAAGTCCCAAATCCACAATAGTGTGCAACATTTTTCAGCGTCATCAAGGTAACGTGACATTTCTTTCACCTTGAACCCATGCAGCCTTATGTACCCAGGCACTTACCAGGTGACATCACTTAACTTTGTAAGGGTTCAAGGCTTAGGGTTTAGGGGATATATTGGGATTGGGCCAATTAATGACACCCAGGTGTGTGCCATAGAATGTATAATGGACAAAGCATGTGTGATGTCACCCATTGGTTTGTGTAGATCTACTATGAGTCGTTGAGTTTGCCGTTACGGGTGGTGGCATCTTGGTTGCGGATGTGACGATTTTAGACGAGTGGGAGGAGTAATCAAGCTAGCTAATAGATATTAATTGGGATGCTAATATTTGCTAACTAAAAACAGTATTAAACAAAATATTAGACAAAATGTAACATTACTTACCGGAGAAACTGAACTGCCGACTCCTTTGACTGTCTAGTCGTAAGCCGTAGCCACGCCTTACAACACCCTCTGCTTTATTGCCGATTTTAAAATCAACGAGACCCTAATTTAAAAAATGAACATCATTCTGTATTGCTGAAACTAGACTAACTTAAAACTAGCGATTGAGACCATAAACTCATTATGAAATTGTTTACTGAGGTGATAAATCAAGTGAGATGTGGATCACTTTCTCATAGACTTCTACAGAAACCGACATCCTTTTGCAACCGCACGTGTCGACTCCAGCTGGAATTCAGATAGAATGCAGGTTTAAGGCACTTCCTCATTCATTACACAAATACACATCACCTGACATGCTTAAATCCAATCATCATACATTCCAGTTTATACAGCTTGGAGTTGTAACATATGCATGATAATTATGATATGGTCAAAATACAGACTTGCCCAATAATGGTGAACAAAGTGTATTTGACTTGATTTCTGGTCCTCTTCTTATATCATGTTGCTGTTGGTGTAAATTTTTGCACATATTTTGGTTTAAATTATTAGTTATTTTTAATGCATTGCTGTTCTTGGAACTGGGGCGCAAGATTTTCACTGTACATTAATTTACACCTGCAGTCCTCTGTACATGAATTACCACAAACTAACACTAATATGAACTGTATGGGATTCAAAGCTCATGTGCCAGAATGTTGATTATACCCAAACACATAAAGTACTGATCAATATTAAGACCAGAAACACTGATTATTTTGCCGTGGTCTCTTTTTCTCAAGAGCTGTATAGGTATACTGTATATCCTTTTTTTAAAGGGGGCTTATGGGAAAAGCTGTGAATCTCTGGATTGAAAACAAAAACATTTTCAAAGGAATAAGGTCCATTTTAACTGACTGAGCATTACTTCTTCTCAGCTAAATTCAGCATATCTACAGAATGTAAAGTCCATTCCAAAGAACGTAATCATAAGAATTAAAACTCAGAAAATAAAGTAGTATGAAACAATCAGTTGTTTATTGCTGTTTTTAAAGCACATAGTTATCTTGAACAAGCAGCAACACAATAATATTCAGACTTGATGTTTATAATACAGTTGTGATTACCAGGATGGTGCATATTAAAAACATTGAAGGTGTGTAGCGTGTTAAGCGTGTGTGCTGCAGCACATGGGCGGGTGCATTAGCGAGAGCAAGAGTCCTGCCGCGTCGGCGCACAGGAAGTGCACCGGTTTGGCACTGGCGTGTTAGCTTGGTGATGTGATTGAGCAAGACAGGGTAGGAGTGAGAGAGAATGTGTGTTTATGTGCTAATGGCCTGTTTGACCATCTCAAAATAAACTGCTAACTTGTCCTTGATCTGGTCAGGTGCGGTTTTCAGCTGGAATTCCTCGCTGCCAAGCTTCTCACGCACCTCGGCGATAGCCTTCACCACCTGCTCCTTGTACTCCTCCGCGTAAGGGGCAGCCAGGGTCCGGAGCTCCTCCAGGCGCTCGGTCAGCTTGGCGCGAATGGTCTCCACGATGGGCATCAGCTTGGACTTGGTCTCCTCCACGTTGGTGTTCACCTTGGTGCGCATCTCCTCCATGACGGGCTCCATCTTGGTCTTGAAGATCTCCATCTCGGCGCGTCGCTTCTCAATGACCTCCTTGATGATGGGCTCGAACTTTGCACGGTACTCCTCCATATGCTTCTCCAGGACGGCCCTGAGCTCGGCGCGCTTGGGCTCCAGCTGGGTGCGCAGGTCCTCCACGTCCTTCATGATCTCGGCACGCACGGCGGTAGTGGCATCGGTCAGCTGGCCGGCGAAGGCGTCTGTGTAGGGGGCGACATGCCCAGATGCGGTTTGGACATATCCCTGGAGGTTGTCAAGGCTCTTGGACAGCTGCACTCTAAAAGGGAACAGATGGGAGAGAAGCATGAGACATTGGCTTGGTCATCTGTGGAGATTCTGCCTGTTAAGTCAACTCTGTGGGTACGTGGGGTATTGTGGGTACGTGGGGTATTGTGGGTATGTCAGAGGAGCGAGTGAAAAAGTAAGATCTTACTTGTACTCTTTGTACTCTGTGTCGTCCAGAAGGTCGATTGACCTCTGTGCGGTCTCCTTCACCTGAGTCATGTACACCCCCAAGGCTGCCCTCACATGTTCCAGCTGGGAGGGGGCATCGGCCTGCATGGGCAGGGCCTGGGAACCTGGGAGAAAAGGGCAAGCATGGGTGAGAAGGTCCTTGGCCTTTTTAAACACATTACAATCTATATGTTGAACTGTTTGAAATCCAAGTGCATGGTATATGCATGGTGTATGCATGATATATGCATGGTATTTGCATGCAAAGGCATCGACATGTAATTGCTACACTGCAAAAAATGACACTACAAAAATAAGTTAAAAAAATGATGAATACTAAGGTATTATTTGCTTGTAATAAGTAAAATAATCTGCCAATGGAACAACACAAATTAAACAGATTTTATGGGCATGTTTTGCTAAAATCAAGTGTTATTGTCTAATACAAATATAGCTTGTTAAGTCAATATGTTTTATTCTAAGGATGGTTAAAAAATATTTTTCCTGAATACAAGATAAATAAACTTTTTTGCCAATGGAACAAGATTTTTAAGACTTTTTGCATTGTATTAGTTTAACATTGGCAGATATATGGCGAGGCTTGGATACTAACCTGCTACCAGCAGGACAGCGAGAGCGAGAGCCAGGAATTTCATGATGGCCGACTAAAGGAAAGAGATTATAAAACATTTAATTAATAAAAACTGGAAAGCATAAGGGTTTGAAAATACATTTTAAATAAACAGCAATTCAACTAATGCAAATAAACTGTCACTTGACATGAAACCCAAACAAACCAAACATTTTTAAGATGCTTTCATGTGTTCTACTCAGAATTACGAAACAATATCCAACTCATAATTAATAATGATTAACTAAAACCACCAAGCATTTAGGAAATTTCAGTTAAAACTACTATGCAAAAGCGGAATAAATCATTCTCCAACTAATTCATCATATTGGAGATAAACAAGGTTCAACACTCCAAAGACAAGCAACTTCAGGCGTCTTTCAGTTCACAGGGGCATATGCCAGCCTATTAAAGGGCTCTCTAATCTGTTCAGATTAAACAGAGCTAGGCATATAGTTATACAGTTCCTACAGAGATTAGCACTCTACTCCTAGCTCCTAATCCCCAAACCCTTTCCTAAAACCCATGGCTAGATCTCTGGAGCTCTGGTCTTGTCTTAAAGTTAAGCAATCATTCCAGATTTCTCTGAAAGGTTTTTGAATAGAAAATAAAACCATAAAATGCTACCATTTGTCTTTCACTAAAACGTTACATATTTACTCTCGAATCAATTGCAATATTAAATTATCCACCAGAAATGTTACCATTGTGATGATTGCTGGTTATTGTACTCAAGAGTAGTTTATACGAAAGAAGTAAATTAACATTTATGAGGAGACCAAAAAGTTTCCATAAATATGCTTTTCTCCTTTTGCCTCTGCGTATACAGATCCAATCCTGCTTGGTGCTCTTAGCAATGTACTTACCTTGTAGGTGGTTGTTCGTTATGAGACTGAGGTACAGAAGGCCAGCTTTGTGTTTTATAAGGCTAGAGGGGCAAGCGGGGGGTGCTGTGTGAAAGGCTGTGCCTCGGTGGAGGTGGACCTCACCCCCAGACCGCATCGTAGGAGGAGTCGGGTACAATGGTCACCTGCAGAGTGCACTCAGGGGGTGTCAACCAAGTAAAATGCTGTAAACACACACACACACATACACACATACACACACACACATACAGACACACACTTTTCAGTGTGTGATAACATTTCTTAGACAACCAAATGTTGTCAGTTCTTGTTCAAGCTTTCTTGTTCTGGTTTGGTTCTATCCTGTTTTTTTTAATAACCAAGTAAAATGTTGTAGACACACACACACACACACACACATACAGACACACACTTTTCAGTGTGTGATAACATTTCTTGGACATCTAAATGTTGTCAGTTCTTGTTCAAGCTTTCTTGTTCTGGTTTGGTTCTTTCCCGTTTTTTTTAATAACCAAGTAAAATGCTGTAGACACACACACACACACACACATACAGACACACACTTTTCAGTGTGTGATAACATTTCTTGGACAACTAAATGTTGTCAGTGCTTGTTCAAGCTTTCTTGTTCTGGCTTGGTTCTATCATGTTTTTTTAAATAACCAAGTAAAATGCTGTAGACACACACACATACGGACACACACTTTTCAGTGTGTGATAACATTTCTTGGATAACCAAATGTTGTCAGTTCTTGTTAAATCTTTCTTTTTCTGGCTTGATTCTATCCTGATTTTTTTAATAAATGTCAATCTACAGTGTTTTAATTGTGATGCTGTAAACGTTTCAGTTGAATAATCACAGGCTTCACTCTGGTTCTGCTACCCTGGCCAAAGTAAACTCAATCCCCTTTTCTCAGAAAGGTAACGTTCACGCTCAATACAACCAGCATGAGCTCTGTGATTGACTGGGACATTTGGCCTCTGGGACAATGGCCATTCCCAGCTAGACTATCTGAGCTGCTATCTCCTGTGGGATTACCAGGAGACATGAAAGGTCAGGTAGAGCTGGAGCCAAGGAGATGGGCCATACTGCTAGGAGTGACAAAGCCCCTAGAAGATTCATTAGCATCTGGATGCTTCTAAATTCCATTCAAGGAGAAACATTTGTGCTATTTTTCTATTAAGAATTGGTGCTTAATAAAACTTGCTTGGTTAAATAACAATAAAATAAATAGTAAAGCTAACAATGGAGTAAATTATACAGTGTATTACCGAAGACATTGGTGTTATAAAATGAAAGGAACATTATTTACTTTAGCAATTAATTAAT
Organism: Umbra pygmaea; assembly: GCA_016801145.1. NCBI lineage: Eukaryota > Metazoa > Chordata > Actinopteri > Esociformes > Umbridae > Umbra > Umbra pygmaea. Next base: position 9,823 of record JACXGM010020509.1, on the reverse strand, counting down.
CAATCAACATGAATATTCTTGCATATTATTAGACAACACATTTTAAGGTTTAGATATTAGCTTATCTATCATTTTTTGCTCCATGCTTTGATTTGAGAAGATCTTTGACCGATTGTAAACACCATGCTCTTTTTCAATTGTATTAAGTACTGCTTACATGGCAAACCCTGCTAACTAGAAGTTCTCAGGACGTTTCCTTGGAAGGTTTTAATGAAATGTGTGTGTGTGTTCGTCTGTCTGTATGTGTGTGTGTGTGTGCGTGTGTGCGTGGGTGTGTTAGGACAGCGATTGTTGGTTTCAGATCATGATAAGACATGTAGAGAGGACATCAGGTCCATGGCCATAAACCACGATGTCACAACGTCCACTGGAACACAGCGTTTCTATATCTAGGACTTGCCAGTCGTGTGTCCGATGAGGAGAGAGGGAGTTTTGATTATGTGCCCCGAATAGTCGGAACACTGTGAATAATAAGAAATGTGTCCCCTCATATCAAAATCACACATACACCATTGTGTGCACATGTATACATGTGTTTAAGTAGAGCGTTTAAGTGTGTCTGTTTGTCTGCTGAATGTTCCGGGTGATTAATAGGTTAAAGGGTTAGTGTTGAGCTGTCATTTGTGCCGTCATTGTGGACTTTGTCATGGCGGAATCGTGTGGCTTGAGGAATTGGAATTTCTTGAGACGGTACAGAGTCTGTCCTACTATTGTGTGTGGTTCAGATATTAATTGATCCTCTGCAAACTGATTAAAGTCGGATTAGTGGGATTAATAAGGCCCATAGAATTTGGCGATTTCTGAATGGTACAGCCACACAGAGCCACATGTTTGAATGCTAGCCAAAAATGTAGTGTTCTGTGGCATTAAAGCCTGTGCCCCATGAATTCTAAAACGGTTTACTTTGTTAGAGAAATATTCCAAGATGTATGCTAATTTGGCAAATGCCAACTAAGCATGCTGAGGGAATATTGTTATTCCATATCTCCATTTAAAAATAATGACATGAGTGAGACAGGAACATTTTCTGGAATGTGATCAGAGGAAAGCATGTACAGCAGGGGTGTTCACCTCTTACACTATGAGGGGCCGCTGGGTTTTTGTTTGACCAGTAATTGCACCATCTGGTGTACCAGATTAGAGGGTTTCAATTAAAAATGCAGTGGACCTGGTGTCCAGGGCCTTAGTAAACAGGGCAGAGGAAACCAGAACTGCATTTTATGAGGTAACTTGGGCTAACATTTGCTACGGACACAATACTTTCATACAATCTAGGACAGCATAACATATGTGTGGCTATTCATACAGTGCTTGACTTTTTATAATACATATTGTTGAGACTATATACAGTGCATCCGGAAAGTATTCACAGAGCTTCACTATTACTACTTTTTGTTGTATTACTAAATTGTTATATTTTTTCTGAAATGGATGAAATTCATTATTTCCCTCAAACCATAATGACAAGTATTTTTGAAATCTTAACAAATTTATTAAAATAAAAAATGTAAAAGCACATACATAACTATATTCACAGCCTTTGCCATGACACTCAAAATTGAGCTCAGGTGCATCCTGTTTCCACTGATCATCCTTGAGATGTTTCCACAACCTGATTGGAGTCCACCTGTAGTACATTCAGTGGATTGGACATGATTTGGAAAGGCACAAACCTGTCTATAACAGTGCATGTCAAAGCACAGACCAAGCCATGAAGTCCAAAAACTTGTTTGTAGAACTTTGAGACAGGATTGTATCGAGGCACAGATCTGGGGAAGGGTACAGAAAAATATCTGCAGCATTGAAGGTCCCAATGAGCACAGTGGCCTCCATCATCTGTAAATGGAAGAAGTTTGGAACCATCAGGACTTTTCCTAGAGCTGACCGCCTGGCCAAACTGAGTGATTAGGGAGAAGTGCCTTAAGCACACAGTATACTACAGATTCCAGACATGGCGCGCGCCAAAGTGACGTCATGAGAGCGCTGTAACCATTTATACTCGTGTGTGGTGCTCGCAACACAAGTTGCAGTATTCACCTGAACAGAGGTGTCGGAACTGAGGAGAGGCTACCGACTTTGATATTTTCACGGACTAGAAGAAGAAGAAAAAGGTAAACGATGGCAGTACTGGCAGCAGCATTGACGTTAATGTCAACAGTGGCTAAGATTATCTTAACTGTGTTGTTATGAACCATTTACATTTTTATTATGAACCATTAACTGTGTTATTATGAATCCTCGAACTGGTCCATGCTTCCTGTTTCCGTTTTGTCGCACTCCACAGAAAAAAAAGTGGTGCGCGCCCTTGGCTCGCGCAACCAAAATCCCCGATTGGGTGCGTTAAGTATACTGCAGGCATTAGTCGGTTAGGTGACCAAGAACCAGATGGTCCATCTGACAGAGCTCCATTCAACCTGATGGAGCTTGAGAGGTCCTGCAAAGAAGAATGGGAGAAACTGCCCAAAAATTGATCTGCCAAGCTTCTAGCATCATAATCAATAAGACTTGAGGCTGCAATTGCTGCCGAAGGTGCTTCAACAAAGTATTGAGTAGAGGCTGTGAATACTTAGGTACATGTGCTTTTTGTTGTTTTTATTTTTAATAAATTTGCTAAGATTTCATACACATGTCTTTCACATTGTCATTATGGGGTATTGTTTGTAGAATTATGAGGTAATTAATTAATTTAATCTATTTCAGAATAAGAGTGTAACATAACAAAATGTGGTAAAAGTGAAGCGCTGTGAACACTTTTCCAGGTTGCATCATGGTCTGGTCTGGTAACTTTAAAAGTGTCTGATCGCACGGCTGTGAAGGGTTCAATGTTCTGCTGAATGTGTCGTCAGGTAATTACTGCCCCCCGGGAGGCCCATACCAACACCAGGTGACAAAGGAAAGCAAAGAAGATCAATGCTGATGTCAGCCATCCAAGCCACTCTTTGTTCCAGCCCCTCAGGTCCTCCAGACGCCGCCAGTACAGGAGCATCCTGTCTAAAACAGTCAGGCTACGCAACTGCTTTTTCCCCTCAGGCCATCAGGGTATGGTATCACAACAGTCATATGGACATTCCACTGGTATTAGATCATCACACAGTCTCATGCTGATGTGTGTCTGTCTGCTGACTGTTTCTATGGACACTAACGTGCTGTAATTGATGCTAGCCACCAACTACATTCCTGTAAGTTGCATTGGACACATTATCATTTTATATCTTACATTGATACAAATACAGTAATTGTTATATATATACATAATTATGCCTGTCACTTTAAACCATTCTGATGCACCTGAGTCAACAAGTCGAATACTGTGGTTATTTCCTACTGTCCACACTTTTACAGTATACAATTATACTGTATATGTTATGCTTGATTCTCTAGTCACCTTCTTATCATATGTTTATTGATAAAAGATGGTCTATTTTCTTTTGCACATTCTTCGTTTTTGTTTTTAACTGCATTGTTGGAGTTGGTACCAGGGTACCAGATTTTCACTGCAATAACACCTGTTGTCTTTTGTACATGTGACAAATAAAACTTGAATCTTGAAACTTGGAACAGGAAAGATAGAAGCCCAGGTCAGCCTAAAGAAATGAGCTAAAAGGTTATTTGACAACATCATCTTAGCACTGGAAAACTGTCCCCATGTATTTGCTACCTGTCTGATTTTGAAGCATGCATATACACTCACCTAAAGGATTATTAGGAACACCATAATACTAATACTGTGTTTGACCCGCTTTTGCCTTCAGAACTGCCTTAATTCTACGTGGCATTGATTCAACAAGGTGCTGAAAGCATTCTTTAGAAATATTGGCCCATATTGATAGGATAGCATCTTGCAGTTGATGGAGATTTGTGGGATGAACATCCAGGGCACGAAGCACCCGTTCCACCATTCCCAAAGATGCTCTATTGGGTTGAGCTCTGGTGATTGTGGGGGCTATTTTAGTACAGTGAACTCATTGTCATGTTCAAGAAACCAATATGAAATTATTCGAGCTTTGTGACATGGTGCATTACCCTGCTGGAAGTAGCCATCAAAGGATGGGTACATGGTGGCCATAAAGCAATGGACATGGTCAGAAACAATGCTCAAGTAGGCCGTGGCATTTAAACAATGCCCAATTGGCACTAAGGGGCCTAAAGTGTGCCAAGAAAACATCCCCCACACCATTACACCACCACCAGCCTGCACAGTGGTAACAAGGCATGATGGATCCATGTTCTCATTCTGTTTACGCCAAATTCTGACTCTACCATCTGAATGACTCAACAGAAATCGAGACTCATCAGACCAAGCAACATTTTTCCAGTCTTCAACTGTCCAATGTTGGTGAGCTCTTGCAAATTTTAGCCTCTTTTTCCTCTTTTTAGTGGAGATGAGTGGTACCCGGTGGGGTCTTCTGCTGTTGTAGCCCATCCGCCTCAAGGATGTGCGTGTTGTGGCTTCACAAATTTTTTGCTGCATACCTCGAGTGGTTATTTCCGTCAAAGTTGCTCTTCTATCAGCTTGAAGCAGTCGGCCCATTCTCCTCTGACCTCTAGCATCAACAAGGCATTTTCGCCCACAGGACTGCCGAATACTGGATGTTTTTCCCTTTTCACACCATTCTTTGTGCACCCTAAAAATGGTTGTGCATGAAAATCCCAGTAACTGAGCAGATTGTATAATACTCAGACCGGCCCGTCTGGCACCAACAACCATGCCACACTATAAATTGCTTAGATCACCTTTCTTTCCCATTCTGACATTTAGTTTGGAGTTCAGGAGATTGTCTTGACCAGGACCACACCCCTAAATGCATTGAAGCAACTGCCATGTGATTGGTTGAGTAGATAATTACATTAATGAGAAATGGAACGGGTGTTCCTAATAATCCTTTAGGTGAGTGTATATTGTCCACATTGAGAATGGTCAGATCCTTTGTGCAATGTAGAGACATCTCAAAAAATAAAATACAACCACAAATACACAATTTCTTTGATTTGTGGCCTAGGTAATGAAATGCATTCTCAAGGTGCAAAAAGATTACTGCCCATGTATTCACATAATTGTTTTACGTTTAACGAACCTCTTAGAGCGACAAACAAGTAAGTACAGGGACATTCCACCTGGAAAAACTTAGGGTTAAATGCCTTGCCCAAGGACACACTAAGGTAAAGAATCGAACCCGTCCGACTACAAATCAGAGTTCCTAATTACTGAGCCATCTATGCATCCCCATGTATATGTGTGTGTGTGTTTATGCATGTATGTGTGTATGCATGTATGTGTGTTTATGCATGTGTGTATATTCATGTGTGTGTGTGTATGCATGTGTGTGTGTGTATGCATGTGTGTGTGTGTATGTGTATGCATGTGTGTATATTCATGTGTGTGTGTGTATGCATGTGTGTGTGTGTATGTATGTGTGTGTGTGTATGTATGTGTGTGTGTGTGTATGCATGTGTGTGTTTATGCATGTGTGTGTATGCATGTGTGTGTGTTTATACATCTGTCTGTTTGATGAGGTGAAGTGAGACACCCTCCACTGTACTGGACTCAAAACCACCATCGGGTGAATTTTACATACAGTGGTTGTGCCAATTTCTCTTATGGACACTTCAAACTCTACAAACCTTTGCGTAATGTGTCCATATTTCCAATGTTAAGAACTCAGCAACTTTCATGCAGAAGCAATAAGATGATATGGTTGATAACATATTGGTTAATCTCATAGCCTTGGATGTCTGCAGACTTTTGAAATAGTTAAAAGGTTTTTTTGTATCTGGCTGCGAACACAGAGGAAATAATGAGGCATTGATCAGAGGGTTTGTTCCTTTGAATGCAACATCTCAAATGGCTCCAGAGATATTTCTATGTGTGTTATTTTACAGCCCTCTATGGTTAAATCACCATTCATTCTGAAACTGTTTAGATGCCCCCCCTTCCCCCTGCCCAACCGGCTCTCATTTCGTCTGTTTTATATCATCTCCTCACACTCTGCCCCCCACACAGCCACCCCGTGTCCTCATTTACCCCCTCCTCTCCCTCCCTCCGTCTTTTCTTTCTGGTTGTTTGGCTCCTCCCCCTATGTGTGATGGAACCCCGGGGGGTCTGATGAATGGCTGATGGTTACGACTGTCTCCTTTCCGTGGATGCTGCTTAGCCCAGGTTGTACGACGCCTCCACCCCCAGGGACAACTGTCTTGACTCCCTGTCTGTCTGCGTTCGACATGATATCACATTCATTAATGGAGAAAAACAAAATGGTTGTTTCTTAGAACTGAAAAATTACATTTTAAAGCTTCAAACGTTCGATTGCAAGTGCATCATAGGCTACTGCCTCCCCTCCGTGCAAGGTATCTACCAGAAGCGATGCCTTAGGAAAACAAAGAACATTCTAAAAGCCATCAGCCATCCAGGCCGTGAACTTTTCTCGCTGCTGCCGTCTGGTAGACGTTACCGGAGCATCAAGGCATGGACTACCAGACTTAAAAACAGTTTCTTCCCCCAGGCCATTCGGCTGCCCAACATGGAACACTGACACTGATCACTAATCATCTGTTGAGCACTAACACTCTCTGGTCACTTTATGCTCTCTACATCTGATGTAGCAGAATTCAAATGCACCTTTAAAAACAATTTTCCAAGCCAAATCTATAATATTTTTTACTTCTACTGTTGTACATTTTCCCAGATCACTGTTTAGTACATAGCATATTATCATTATTACTATTGTCATTATTGTTTTAAAAATTCTTTAAATTGTTGTAATCTTTTTTAAGCCCACTGCATAGATATGTCGAGCCATGTCAAAAGAATTTCTCTGCAAAGGATGATGTGATGTTATTCGATGCATATGATAAATAAACAACTTTGACTTTCCTCCCTAAACATTGAACCATCTGACGCCCTCTCTCTTCTTGTCCTTAGCCCTTATCATAAATTATAGTCAGAAGTATGTGCATTACATGGAAAAGTTCAATACTATTTTTGTAATGTAATTTTTCAAAAAATGTTTTCTCTTTACAGTAATGCAAACCTAACTGGCTGTCTATCAGTGGTCTGCAGAGTCTCTATAGTTGAGTCAAGGCTTTTACTCTCTCATGTACACCTGCAATTTTGGCATGGATGACAGACTTACAGAGCAAGAGATCTGTATTACATTTGAGTCATTTACCAGTAGCTCTTATCCAGAGTGACTTATAGTAAGTAAGGGACACCCTAGAGCCACTTAGTGTAAAGTGCTTTGCCCAAGGACACAACATCATGGCCCACTCGGGGAATCAAGCCGGCAACTTCCGACTACAAGTCTGACTCCCAAACCACTGAGTCACCTGACGCAATCTGACAGATGCTGGAACTTAATTTGAGTCGGTTTGCTACAGCATGATAATAATCTTGCAGTAACCAGAAATATAAATAATTATTATTATTTTAGAGGTTGATACATTCGAACAAATAACATTTAGACAAACATTGAAGAGCCTTTAATACAAGTTAGACCTGCTGTGCAAAACGTTTTTCCAACAACAGGATGATCGATTGAGGACACAGCGTCTGTAGCTGTGCTGACCAGTAAAATATGTCCAAAGAGTGTTATCGTAACAACCTTTGAGACTGCTATCATTGCACCACATTTTTAAATCTATATCCTGACAGAGGTTGCTATTTTGGTTAATGAGCCCTATTGACTTTATCTTATTTACTTGCACAGTTATTCAGCTGGGTAATATATGATAATCGAATAAGATACTAGATTATATCCATGAAATTATATTGGATGAGTGACATAACAGCTAAGTAGGCCTAAAGCACACGCATCAAACGACAGGGTAATGCTTAGTGTCAGCAATATTTTCACTGTATCAAACTATATTGGATATAATTGCCGTCCGTTGCAAATATTTATTCAGCCAATCACGACTTTACTGGTCTTAGTTTAAAGGTCGAGCTGTTTGGTCTGGTCCTGCAGCTCTCCCCATGATTGAGTGCTACACAGAACCAGCAGGGAACGTTTTTCACAACAGAATGACCGTAGGGCAGAATGTTCACCCTTTCAGCCTTAGCGACGGATCTCCCCTGCATAGCAACCACACGTTTGTTGGAGGGCAGGTGGCCTCGTTGACTGAAGGAGAGATTAAAATTTCCCTGTATACTGTATGTTTACCTAAATGTAGAGTTATTAATAAAAGCATGATGTGTGTATCCACCCTGCACTCAGATACAACTTTAGGAAGTTGCCTTGGCAATAACGAGACTTACGGTAACATACGTAACATTTTTTCACTGCGAAGCAGAATGAATACACCTCAGATTAGAACACGATAACAGACGTGTGTACTGTGAATAACAATAACAACCAGCTTGATACCGAATGTTTTCTGTCTGGAACATATGATTGCTTATCTGTGTGTCGAACTATAATCCTCACAGTCCACACCATCTATCGCTGTTCTAATTTACAACTTTATTTTAAAAAAATTATTTGTAATTCTTTGAATATTTTAAAGTGTTAGAACTCCAAATGCCAGAACTCAAATTTTATAAGTGAGGTTGTGTGTTTAGTAGTGATGGTGTTCGAGTTCCAAGGCCTGTGTTCTGTGACCGCCGGGAACAAGGGGGCATTCACCTCAAACCAGGGTATGCCCTCCTACACAATACCCAATACACAACACAATGATAAAGCAGTGCCCATTCTAGAGATCACATTCAGCTATGCCAAATTAAGGTTACTGTCCTGAAAAGATTTGGCAAACTTTGCCACAGATCTTAAAGTCAGTGATTATTAATTTGACTTCAGATTTAGCTCTTGATGAGGAATTTGCGGAAAAATTCCAGGTGAGGGTTCACACGTTTGTTTTAGCTATTAAACAAATTTACCCACGCAAACGGGACTAGCCAATTGGGTTTTAGGTTGTCATTCCAACTGGAGTCAATGGTGTCAGGCCAGGGTCTCCCAAATGTTGCAATATTTTGTGTGTGTATGTTCGTATACATAATCATAGAAAACGTTTAATTCACAATGATAAAAGCTACACAATTAAGCTCCCAATCCATTAGAAAACAGTACTAATCATATAAGAATTAACTGAAATATAGGTATTCAACTATCAAAGTACACACAGTTTTTCACTTTTATGGTAAAATGTAAATTCCAAAAGTACGATTTAAAACAGCAACATTTTCTCTCTGCTCTGAAGGGCAGCAAATGTTCCTCCCCAGAGCATGTTTAAAATTCTTCCTATGTCTAAGCCCCTTTCTTAAAAAGAAATTAAAAGAATAAGCACGGCATTGTTACAAATAATACCTTTATTATACATTAAATCTTCTCAACCATGCCATACTCAGGTATACAGCTCTGCAAAGTATCTCTGGCCTTACTATTCATAGATATCTGGGTACAAATAACATTTTTGTTTGTTTCCTTCATCTAACAACAACATTTTTCTCCCAAATTCTAAATATAAAGATTGTCATTCTGAGCATTTATTTCCATAAAAATGATAACTGGTCAAAATAAAATAAAAGATGCTGTTTTCAAAAAAAATAAGTTCATAATAAGAGTTCAGAAATCAATATATAGTAGAAAAATATTATTTTTATAATAATAATAGTTGATGTTTCTTGGCATGCTCTCCACCAGCCTTTCACATTGATGTTGGGTGACTTTATGCCACTCCTGGGGAAAAAATGTAAAGCAGCTCAGCTTTGAATAGATGGTTTGTGTGGTTTGTGTTGACTTAAAAAATATTGCAGTGGTCTCTTAAAGCTACAGTAGGTAAAACGGTGAAATAAATTGAAATGTGAGAAACAGCGCCCCCATTCCCCCCCCCC
>JACXGM010020507.1:0-17765 GCA_016801145.1 Umbra pygmaea | reverse complement strand
ATGTTGCCTTTTCACTGAAGTGCTGTTAAGATGTAATCAAAAAGTATCACTACGCCCCCCTGAGGAGCTGAACAAAATAAAAAACATGGCGGACAATTCCTCTCGCTTCAAATCTCAACACCAACTTCCAAATAAGACCATCTAAAAAATAAAAACGATTTTAACATTCACTTACCACAAAAAGATTGTCACTGATGTAAACATGCTAACCAGCCACAGGTTTTAAGTAATCCAATATTTTTGTAATAAAGTGTGTTTTCGTGACGAAGCGATAGCTAGCTAGTGGCTGTCATGTCAATACCGGTCAATACACCGGTGGCTGGCTCGTTAGCCTGTCTGACCTACCACTTACATTACACACACTGAGTTTTCCCCATATCACGGGTTGGGTTATTTATCCATCTAACCCTGGACGCTTTTCTCCGATATTTTACTTGGCTGCCACTTCTGGCCTTAACAAGAAAAGTGGCTGTGGTCTTATTTCCTCACTATGTTCCTCACAGTGGACACTAACAGCTTAAATCTCTGTGATAGCTTTTTGTAGCCTTCCGTTAAAACATAATGTTGAAAAATCTTTGTTTTTTAGGTCATTTGAGAGTTGTTTTGAGGCCCCCATGTTTCCACTCTTCAGAGGAGAGTCAAAGAGAACAACAACTTGCAATTTGCCACCTTAAATACCTTTTCTCATAATTGGATGCACCTGTCTATGAAGTTCAAGGCTTCATGAGTTCACCAAACCAATTGTGTGTTCCAATTCATCAGTGCTACAGTAGGTAGTTACAGGTATTCAATTCAACAAAATGACAAGGGTGCCCAAATGTATGCACCTGTGTAATTTCATTTTGATGTATATTGCACATTTTCTGTTAATCAAATGAACTTCATTTGCACTACCTAAATATTACTGTGTCCTTCAGTTATTTGAAATGAAATTACTGATCCAAATACCCGTTTATTTATATATGAAAATAATGGAAATTGTCAGGGGTGCCTAAACTTTTTCATATGACTGTAAATTTATGCTGAAGACTCATCTCATCAGTAACTTCTATGATATAGTGTAGTCTGGCCCAGGGGGCTAAAAGAGAACAGGGGAACTGTTGATGAACCACCCATGCTGGCTTGCCCGGTAAGCTCCCCTCTCCCCACTCGGATATCCTCGATCCAACGCCATTCACTTGCCCATAGGCGTAATTGTATGGGGGGGGACAGGGGGACACATCCTTTCAATATTCAAAGAAGGAAATTTTGTCCCCCCCCAATAATTGATAATATACATACGATAATGCGGACAATATCGATGCAACTGTTCGTGCATGTCTTTACTCTTCACCTCCTGCTCCAAATTTCAAACACTGGTCTGTTCAGCCTACTTTCTAAGTCCATTCCACCTGCCTTATACTATACGTATGAAGAAACCGATTTCACCAGAAATCCAGGTCATGTTTTACACTTTACCGTTATAACTATTCATGTCTGGTCAAACGCGTGAGTTCGGAGCAGAAATTGACAGACCTTGTTTCGCCTTGGTTATCGATGGTAAATACCCACTGTTTGCTGACTTCAAAGATAACGACTGATGCTTAAGCAACTGGACTTGCATTTCACTTGAATTTTAACTTGTACTATTAGTTAAAAAAATATTTTAAGATTTATTTATTTACAATACAGCTTGGATTATTCCGACGTTTGACAAGCTAGCCATAAACGACAAAATATTGATTACAGGTTAGCTAGAAGTTACAGAACAGTACTTGTATGTAGCCTCTATCGTTAGCTAGCCAGGTTTTCTGGGAGGTTACTTACAGCTTAAGTCACATTCATCCCAGATCTGAGCTAGCGTCTTGTGCCACTTTCCTGTCTTCTGAATTGGAGGATCAAACACTAGTGATCAGACAGCTCTGACATTTGTTCTTTCGTTCATAATTTTCATCCCTTTTGAATTTAGTTGCCATTGCATTTTAAAGCAGTGCATGACGATAGTGTCAACAGGAGAATTACAGCAGCAGCTGACATCCTTTCTTTCCATACTGTAATTTATTACACTGAACTGCTTTTGTGAGGGGATGTCCAGGAAGAGTCTGGATGTGAGGCAGAGTAGATTGGATGCTGAGGTGAGTGATAAATAATATACTGCTATAAGGCACCAGTATACCACTGCTGAGAGCCGTTCAAAGGCATGATGCATTGTGGAGTGCCTGGAGACACCGATTAACCATGGTGTATTGGCAATATATAAATGAAACCACAACATGTTTTATTGCTTTTATGAACCAGTATCCAACATGTTTAGAGAACTCTCATATACCATGGTATACAGTCTCATATACCATGGCTATCGGACAATCCTGTTTATAATGCAGAATAGCCCTCTGGACCTGTTTAGTGTAACATGTGTTATGGTTCTCACTACTCAGTGTTCAAGTTTTTCCATGGTGAGTAGACTACTTGCCTACAATCTGTTATTTTCCATATTTCAAAGCTATGCATGTGACTTAAATCTACATTACAAAAAACACTGTTGATATACACTCACCAGCCACTTCATTAGGTACACCTTGCTAATACCTAAGAGCTTCGTGACATGGCGTGTTATTCTGTTGGAAGTAGCCATTAAAAGGTGGGTACACTGTGGTCATAAAGGGATGGACATGGTTAGCAACAATACTCAGTTAAGGCTGTGGCCAGGGTTCAAATGAACTTTTTCTTCCACAAGCCAAATTGCTGGTGAATGTTCAAACTTTACCAGCCACTCTATATATTACGATTGTTTTTTTGGCTGATGAGTGAAGCAATTCTACCAACCACCTGCATATATTACCAGCATTTGGCTGGAAAATTATGCTAATTTTTAACCCTGGCTGTGGCATTTGAACAATACTCAATTGGTACTAAGGGGCCAAAAGCGTGCCAAGAATATATCCCCTATGCCATTACACCACCAGCATGAACCATTTATAGGCAGTTGTTTACTCAACACTCTGACCCTACCTTCTGAATTGTCCAGCTATTGTCCAAGTTTGGTTGGCCCCTGCAAATTGTAGCCTCAGTTTCCTGTTCGTAGCTGACAGGAGTGGCACCCGGTGTGGTCTTGTGCTACTGCTGCCCATCTGCTTCAATGTTGAACATGTTGTGTATTCAAAGATCCACCCACTGACTCCACCCACTCTGCACATTGAAACCAGTTACTCTGCCCACTCCAAATATACCAGCCAGTTTCTCCGCCCACTCTACTCAGTTACTCCACCCACTCCAACCAAACCACACAGTTACTCCACCCACTTCACCGATTTACTCTGCCCACTCCACTCAGTTATTCCACCCAATCCAACAAAACCACACCGCACAGTTAGTCTGCCCATTTCACCCATTTACGTCGCCCACTCAAAACACACCGGCCAATTACTCTGACCACTCCAACAAGTGATTCCGCCCACTCCAAACATTCCAGCCATTTACTCCGCCCACTCCACCCAGTTATTCCGCCCACTCAAAAACACTCCACCAAGTTACTGCGCCCAGTCCAACCAGTTACTCCACCCACTCCAAACACTCCAGTTATTTACTCCTACCACTCCACACAGTTACACCACCCACACCACCCAGCTACTCTGCACAATCCAATCTGTTACTCCCCCCACTCCAACCACACCACACATTTACTCCGCCCACTCCACACCATTCCTCTGCCCACTCCAAAAACTCCCCACAGTTATTCCACCCACTCCGACCACTCCACACAGTTACTGCACCCACTCCACCTGGAAACTACGGGTGGCCGCAAGAACACTTAATGTTTTCCCCAGACATTTTACCTTATCTAGTTTTCAATATTTTTGCTTTGGGTGTGGCCTTCCGAATGCAACTTTGTCTAAAGAGTTATTTAGTTGCAGACAAGGCCGTAACCAGGATTTAACAAATACCGAGGTCAAAAATCCCCCCCCCAAAAAAAATACATTTTAAAAGACAACATATTTATTTTCAATAACAACGTTTGTGTTAATTCAACAATAGGTTATGTTTGGGCCATGCTTAATAAAAGGATAATATTCATCCCTTCCCAACACCTTAATTATCCATATAATATTTAGCTTAATTGTCAGTGCAGATTAGCTAGCTGCTGCAACTCCCCTGGATTTCAGCATTTGAGTAGGATACAGGTTTGAATCTCATTGGTAGCCCTATTGCATGTCATATTGTAGGCTATTTGCTGCATATTGGGGTGGGCGATACTGCAAAATTTGAGTTCGATGATCCGATACAAAGTAATACAGGGCCAGTATCGCCAATATTTATACCGATACATTTTACTATTAAAAGCAGTGTATGTAATATTCTACGTACGGTAGTGTATCATGATTTGAGGTAATTATCATTTTTAATATTTGTATATTACTTTATGAATGATTTACTTATTATGTTACTTTATACCATATTTTTGTCTTATTATTTTAAGTCATTTTAGGAAGTCAGATTATCTCAGAGTACTGGAAAATATTTTGCTTACTTTAAGCACATTATATCGTAATTTAGGAACATATTGTCTTATTTTTGGGTGTGTGTTTTTGCTGTGTATTTGTAAGGTGATTGGTGGAATTTCTGCCTGCCACCTGTGAGACTTTGTAAAATCGTGTTGACAGTATCTTCAGGATTCGCGGTTGGTACCGGCGGGTAATCAGTGTGCGCGACGCATTCGTTGGTGTACTGCACTGCACAGTCACAAGCAACAGCAGCGGAGTTGGAGAAGCACTTAAGATTTTTTCATCACAACGGACCGTTGTTTGCACAGTGTGACAGTTCTATGTTTTGATTAAATGTGTAGAAGAGAGAAACGGGAAGTGGTTGCCTATCGATCCTATTGACGTTAATATTGATCTTCAAACAAGAGACCTATCTACAGCTATAGATATTATGGGATCGATCCGCCTACCACTAATAACCATTAAATTTCTTACCTTCCCTCCTTCTCTTTGTCTGCTCATCTTCTAAACGATAATTAAGTTTGTTGCAGCCTTTTCATTTTCGGTCATTTGAATGAAAACCACAGGCAGAAATTAACATGGCGTCAAATTTATTTTGAATAACGGATTTGTGGGTATTGATGTTTATGTGAGCTGTGCGAGACACTACATTGCGTTCTTTAATTGGTTAAGTTAACACTCCGCTACAGCCGACTACTTTCGTTTTGACATGACAGCAGTATCTGCAAGTACGTGTCACGTGACGGTCCGTTGATGCAAGGATAATTGTTTTGTCGGCTATATATTTTCGACACTTCTCGAAAAAAATACCGAGGTCATGACCTCGGTGTCCTCAATGGTAGTTACGGCCATGGTTGCAGATGAGTGAAGCAAATGGTTGAGCAAAACAGTTCTGCCTGGGTCGTGGATCTCAAACATTGGTACTAGGACCCCTGGTGTTACAGTGACCACAAACGTTTGGGAACTACTGGAAAGAAGGACATTTTTGGGATACTTTGCATCACACACTGCTGCAGCACAATGACATTGCAGTTTCTCGAAAATGCAAGCTGTTCTAGTTTCAACAGAGTGATTCACGTTTAAGTTTAATCGGACAGGCAAGCTTAACAGGGAGTTACCACACATGCACCCTGTCTCATATCACTTGCCTGCCTGCCCTATGCATACTTTTTATTTAAGAAAAATAAAAAAGTATTATTTTAAGTTTTGATCTGATTCCACAATAAAAATAATAAAACAAAACTTCCATGCATTCGCCACACCACTTTCACCATTGGTTAAAGACAGGCACAAGCAAAATGTCCACCTGAACAATTAAATGGGCTGATTCTTGAACCAGATTTCTGTCTTTCCTCTTCTTTGAGCAGTGGGGGAAAACATATTTTTTTTCTCCAGGACTATGCCTTTGGTAAGCACAAAGAACAGCTTTAACCATCTCATAACCTGAACTCTGATAAATAGATAAAGTGGCATGCAATTTCTGAGCTTTTCACATGAAATCACTTTGCATGTGCTATAACCAGATGAGAGAGTATTGCACCATTAAAGAGGCACTAGAGATAACTGTGGAGGGTGAATTAGTGCATTAAACAAGCAGAAAAGACAAGAAGAAGAAACGTTGTTAGACGTTGTTAGTGTTAGACATAATTTAAATATCCAACGAACAATGAAGCCTTTTAATTTTCTGCTTCATTAACATCTCTGCCAGAGCTCTGTGTGTCAGTGTGGACCCAGTGTTCTGTTATGAGGCTAGTCCAGGCTTGTGCTCCACACGGCTCCCTCTTCCCTTCATAGTGCTCTACTTACGTATGCATAATACAGGTAGTACAGGTAGGGTGCTACTCAAGCAACATTTAGGCTATAGGGAGTCATTTGGGGCACAGACAAAACCACTTTAACAGCAGGTTTACAACCTGACAGAGAGAGTAATAAAACGAAAAAGAAATGGAAGGAACAAATGGAGCTCGTTAGCAACTTAATGAGTGTAGCGACTGATAGTATCACAATAGTCATACATAACAAACACACACACACAATATCTTAATGATTTTTTGATTCACTCTGAGGTGGGGATTTGAAAGTGAAAAGCTACACTTCATCTCCCAAGAGACGAGAATACAGTAGTGTAAACTGCACAATATTTAAATCTGTCAACTGAACAAAACAAATATAAGGACGTTTAGAGAATATTTGTCAACATTCCAAAGTAAACCACAAAGTTACGTCTCTGTATTTTACCTCATTCCTCGACTGTTAATCCAGAATCTTTTTTATGAGTACTCATCATTCAACTCTACATTAGTATAGTTTTTTGCCATACATCCTCAATTCTCATTAACATTGTAAGATTGTGTTGTACTTCTTCACTACATTGTCATTCAACATCAATGTTTAATACTGTTGTACATTGTCAGTACAGACACATACAGATTATTACATTTTGTTTTACTTTCTAAATACATTATCATCCCACTTCAGTATCCAACTTTTATAATATTGATTTGTACTTTCCCACTAAACCCACATCCCACACCCACATTATTCATGTCCCGTAATGTTTACGTTTTCTCTGTAGAAAAGTATTGTCTCCCAAAAGTCTATTGGGTTTATTAAATGTGTACTGAGATCTTACAGAGATGTGCCATGATATATAGTCAAACACACCAGACATTTATCATTAATGAGATTTCCTCCGAAACCCATTCCATTTCTCATTACTCCTGAGAAATTAATCACACAGCTACCATCCACTAGTCTCTCCAGACATGTATTCAAATTAACCCTCTATTCCCCATATAGTGTACTTCTTTTAACCATGTAAAAGTGCCTACTGTTGGGAAGAGGGTGTCATTGGGGATGTAACACAGATCCATTCAGATTACCACTGACACGTGAAGTGATGGAGAGGAACGAACGGTCATTCTTCCTGCTTTAATGTTGAGTTTTTTTCAGCGGTTCTTTCTGGAGATTTAGTATTCGAGGCGGTCACATCGTAACAGTTTACGGACAGGCAAAGACATAAAGACAGAACGACAGACTGATAAAAGTAAAGAGACAGATATAAAGGCAGAACGAATTGGCCATCTCGTGGTGGAATTGCCTAAGTCGCTGCCTCGCAGCAGAACTGCGTCAAGGCCAGGGGTTGCATCCCGGTCGCTGCATTCTGACTGTGCCCGAGTGCACTCATAGGGGCACCGCAAATTGTTACAGCTGCATGGGTAAGTAGTTACGTTTGTTGTAGTCACAACAGTGTCAGGTTGCTCTTGAGTTACTCCATCGGATTGCATTGCGACACAAGTTTGGATTAAGTATTTGATCGATCTTCGGCTATCTCACACCAGCTGAGCGGTGGCCAATGAGAAAAGGCCTAAAGGGGAATTGGACATGACAAATTGGGATTTGAGAAAAACGTATTAAATACAAATAAAAACAAAGAGAGAATGAGACTGACAGGGCCAATTGCGATGCAGCACTGCTGCCAGATTGATCCTGCAGAGCAAAGTTGATGCTAACAAAATGCCAGTCGACTCAGAATCCTGACATTTGTGATATTGAACTGGCACTTCGTACAGATGATATTTGCATGGTGCCTGGACTGACCTTTTGGGTTGATCTGATTGACTAGATGTAGGGACAGCTTGGCTAGGATTCATAACAATCACAGATTAGAGGCATTGCAGCTATTCATGTTTCACAGTTAAAACTGCCTATACACTGGCTTAGTTGGAAATACGATTTAAAAGCTGCAATGGCAATGAAATGAAACTGAATTTAATCCTTCCCCTTATATCTCTGATGGAATCACTAACTGGAAAAGATCAGAACTGATGGTAAAGCATACACCTCTTTTCTGAAATATCTATTCCTTTCTCAGTCTGTTAAATCACATCCCCCTCGGTAGATCTCACATCTTTTTGTCTCTTTCTCCTCTCTTTTCACTGTAGCAGACAAGATGTAAGAAAATATACTGACATTATGATTTCAGCTTGATGGTGTTTTATTACATCTGTAACTTTTGATAGCTTTTTTTGTCCTCTTGCTCTCTTTCCTCTCTCTCTAAGCACTCTATTCTCTCTCTGCTCTCCTGCTTTCTCTCTCCGTATAGGCTCTTTCTATTATCTCTTTTTATATATTATCTTACACTGTTTTAGATATTGTGATCCAGGTGTCAGAGTGTTTCTTCAGAGTTATACCATGACCAGACAAGGTCTAAGGGAATACAGTCAATGGACGCTGAATAAAACTAGTGTGAAGTAATGTCAGAATGGGGAAAACAAGACCAGATTTAGGCTGTTGAGTCTGCTGATGGAATGCTGAGGTGTTGTTTTTGCTTTGTGTTTTACCCAAGATAGTTCAGTCTGCTATGCTGACAGGATGCTCAGTTGTTTCTGCTGCTGTTGCTGTTTTTACCAAAGATGGTATGAAAAATGTGCTTCAATAATAATAAAAAATCATACTTCTAGGTGACATCATATAGCAAAGCCCATGTGAAATTACCTCACTGAATCATACTTTCTTTAAAAGGTACCCATCATTGTGTGTATAGCTGGAGATGTGTGGGAGAAAGAACAACACAATTTTTCATCTTGCTGCCTCAAGGATTCATTTTCTTTATTGGTCAAATTCTCCTACCACCAGGATACTCAGAGCTAGCTACATTCTCCTCCTATATGACGCTGTCCTGCCTTCATAAAGAGGTCTTTACTGGGGCAACAGTGGCTCAGTGGGTCAAGTAGGTTGTCTAGCAACCGGAAAGTTGGTGGTTCGATCTCTGGGTCCTCCTGACCAAGTGTCGAGGTGTCCGTGATCAGGACATCTAACCCCAGCGGCGCCTTGCATGGATTTAACCGCTGTTGGTGTATGAATGAATGAATGAATTCATGAGTGTGAGGCAATGTAAAGTACTTTGAGTGGCCATTGGTTAGAAAAGCGCTATATAAATGCAGTCCATTTTAAAAATGTTAAACCATTTTTACAAATCTAAATCAATTGATTTAATTTGAATGGAATTTATTGGCATGGGAAACATTTGTTTATATTGCCAAAGCAAGTGGATAATTATAATAACAAAAAAGGGAAAACAAAACAACAAATATGTACAGTATACAGTGTACTGAAGACCACAGGTGTTATTGCATGTACAGTGAAATTTAATGCAGTAAAAAATAACACAATCTGCATTAGTCAAATAATTAATTCAGACACACACAGTGGCCATTTCCAGTTCAGATCTAAAGTATCTACACTGTTCATGTAGTGCAGAATATGTACTGATATATCTTACAGTTCAGTTTGCTAATGATTCATAATGGCTCCAGAAACAGATCTTTATTCAGATGCATTTTTATTTCTTCCTCCTAATGATGATTTAAAACATTAGAGCTAGCCATTGCAAATGGATAACTATGTGAGAGAGATCAAATTACTAAAGCTAAAACAATCTAATATTGCGCTAGTTACCTCCTGGTAGAAAGACCACAGGCTGGCTGCAGTACCACATTATCTGCCTTTTGCATTGTGTACTGGTTTATCTGGTCAAATTTAAATTGCACATTACTGACTAAAGTATAGATAACTAGCGAGCCAGCTAATATTCAGCATTCCTATACATCGTCTCCTGGCTGCTGCACTGAAGTCAACATCTATGCTACTAAAATATAAAAGGTAAAGCATAAAATGGATTTCTGAAAAGCATGGCTTTTTCTAAAGATTGTGAGTGGAATGGATTGACAGTACACATGGAGGCACATGCAATCACTGATGCCCTGTTTCCACCAAAGCATTTTGAGGGCCGGTTCAGAGCCGGTGCCTACTCTGAAACCAGTTCTTCAAGTTTTGACAGCCAAAGAACCGGCTTTTGCGCCAGGAGAGAACTGGTTCCAGAGCGGCACCAACTCTTTTTCTGGTCTTGATCCAGTCCTGAACCAAGTCTGGCTTACGCCAGGGGCTGGGGGCGGGGTTATCGTGACCAACAACACCAATGTAAATGTTAGATAAATACCTTTCTTTTCGAATGTAACCTCTGTCCATAGTATTGAAGATGAGCAGCACACATGCGTTGTAACCGTCTTCTTCTGATGCCCATATGTTTAATCTGCCCTCGTCTGTTGCAGCTGATTCATCTTGATCATCTCTCTCTTTCAATCTCTCTCAGTCTTTCATACGTATTTTTTTAAAGATTTCACTCTCTTTCACTTTCTTTCTGTCAAACAAACAGCATTTTGAAATTGTAAGTGGATTAATTCCAAGATGATCAGATTAGTGAATTCTAGGTTGACAATCTAAAAGTAATGCACATAATTTGTCTGGATAGTTATTTATTCCATTTCCCACATGAATATATCTTTCTGAAATTAGTATAATTATCTTTAAAAGATATTGTCTGTCACCTGCCATTTAATTATTTGATTTAATTATATATGTACTATCTTTCAGCAAAACTACATTTCAGAGCTACAATGAAAAGGAATGGAGAAATGAAACTGAAGTCATGCTGTCTCTTAAAAAACATTTGGAGTTTTATTCACTGTGTGTGTGTGTGTTTTGTGTGTCTGTTTGTGTGTTCAGATGTTTTCTAATTAGCATAGTAAAGGTCATGGAATCCATTGCTGCCTGCTGGCTTCCATAATTTCCACCATGCACTTCACCTCTCTGACTCACTGGTGCTAAATACATCTAGCTGGTGGTTGCTGTGCGCTGTAGATGTGAATTCTAAATGGCACCCTAGTTACTATTTAGACCTGTGCTGATAGGACTCTGGACAAACGTAGTGTACCACATAGGGAATATTGTGTCATTTAGAACACATCGTAGGAGTGTTACTGTTCCTCTGAAGCTGAGGAGGGTTATTATTATTCTCATGAGGTGGTATGAAATATCTTCATCATGACTTAAAATTCTAATTCCACATTGTCATTTTTGTCGTTGCTTAGCTACCAACTTACCATTAGGTATGATTGACATCACATCTCTGTGTCCTTTGAGTCTTGGGAAAAGAAAATACATAATCCAAAATAGTATTTAATATTGACTACTGCAGAGCACATAAAAACAGACTTAGATGAGAAGTGACCTAAGTCACTGCCTCGTACAATAGCTGCATTGTTGTGGCTACAAGTTCCACAACTTCTGCAGCATACAGACAGTTCATGGGATCCAGCAGGTGAATAATTATCTCAGATGGAAGGTAGGATGCTGAACAAAGTTGCCTTGTCTTGACATGCTCCAGCTTTTGACAGTTTGAAAGCCTGCACTAGTGGTTGTTAGGCAGAGAATGTTTTCTCCTTAGGGAAGTACCAGCAGAGACACAATATAGCTAAAATTAGGTGGACACCTTATCGTCACACCTGCAATATATTTTTGCAGTTACTGTAATAACAGCTGCCACTCTCTTCTGGAAAGGCGTTCCACAGAGTTTGTAGTGTGTCTGTAGGAATGTATGCCCATTCAGACAAAAGAGCATTTGTGAGGTCAGTCACTGATGTTAAAAGAGGCCTGACTTGCAATTGCCTTTCCAATTCCTGTCAAAGTTCAGGGCTCGGTGCATGCCACTCATGTTCCTCCACACCAAACTCATAAAACCATGTCTTTATGACAATGTGATCTCACAGAATTCCGTGAAATGACCACGGACCCTTAACTTCAAAATCTGTGGCAGTTTCATGGAGTGGTAATTACAAGCACCTAGCTGATTTGTTTTCTCGCTATTGACAGCACTCAAAATTTCCAAACAACAGAGCTACGTGTTGAAATCAACCGGAATTCTCCTTGAAACTTGCCCTGTTAAATACAATATAAAAAACTGTTAAATAATGTTTGCTGCAAACTTTAGCTAGCAGATAACTGTATATCAACAACAAATAACAGCTTAATATGCTATCTCGCTATTTTGCATCAGGGAGGAAATCGATACCAATATGAGTGACATATGGTTCTATAAAGTGGAGGAAGTACGGTTGGCAGAACTGTCAGTCAAACCAGAGCTGCACAGGAACGTCCAATGAGGTTGAAGGGCGGGCCCAAATTCTAGACAAAGCAGAGATAGAAAGTACTAATCTAGACACCTCAGAGAAATAAAGAGTGTACCAAGCGGGGACCCATTTTAGCTTCGACAATACAATATACACAGCCTGTAGACCCTAGACGCCTAAAATATTGCAAAATGTATCTTTAACAAATATGTTGGCAACCATTTTACAAATGCAATAATGAATTTTGATTCCAAGGATAAACATGTTATAAAGCCTTAGGCTTTAGAGCAGGCTATTGGAGGGATTTGTTATGGGAAATCCTGGGTTCTGAGCTTAATTCCTTAATCTATCTGCAAAAAATAAACAAACTATCATTTTAGCAGGTTGTGACTGTGTGTGTACTGTATATAGTGAGGGGACGGAGCATACAGCTTGTACACATCTACATCGCGTTTCAAATTATTATGCAAATTGGAAAGAAGTGTCATAAACAATTCAATATTTTTGTTTTTCAATCAAACTCATGGATGGTATTGTGTCTCTGGGCTCTTTGGATTTTTTAAATCAGTCTCAGAACCTGTAATAAATAGTTTGCCAGGTGAGCACAATTAAAGGAAAACTACATAAGAAGGATGTTCCACATTAATAAGCAGGCCACAGATTTCAAGCAATATGGGAAAGCAAAAGGATCTCTCGGCTGCAAAAAAGCATCAAATAGTGCAATTTCTTGGACAAAGTATGAAAACATTTGATATTTCACGAAAACTTAAGCGTGATCATTGTACTGTGAAGAGATTTGTGGCTGATTCAGAGCACAGACTGATTATTGCAGATAAAGTCGTAATAAGGAAGGTTACTGCCAGAAAAGTTTATCGGATTAAGAGAGCAGCTGCTTAAATGTCATTACAAAGCAGCAAACAGGTAATTGAAGCTGCTGGTGCCTCTGGAGTCCCGCGAACCTCAAGGTGTAGGATCCTCCAGAGGCTTGCAGTTGTGTATAAACATACTATTTGGCCTCCCCTAACCAATGCTCTTAAGCAGAAATGGTTGCAATGGGTCCAGAAATACATGAAGACTAATTTTCAAACAGTCTTGTTTACTGATGAGTGCCATGCAACCCTGGATGGTCCAGATGGATTGAGTAGTGGATGGTTGGTCACCATGTCCCAACAAGGCTGCAACATCAGCAAGGAGGTGGCAGAGTCATGTTTTGTGGCAGAGTCATGGGAAGAGAGCTGGTAGGCCCCTTTAGGGGGGGAGAGAGTTGGTAGGCCCCTTTAGGGTCCCTGAATGTGTGAAAATGACCTTGGCAAAGTATATAGAGTTTCTGACTGACCACTTTCCTCTATTGTACAAAAAGAAGAACTGTGCCTTTCGTAGCAAAATCAGCGTTATGTATGACAATGCTGCAAAGAATACCTCTGTGTCATTGGCTGCTATGGGCATAGAAGGAGAGAAACTCATGTTGTGGCACCCATCCTCCCCTGAACTCAACCCTATTGAAAACCTTTGGCGCATCCTCAAGGAAAAGATATATGAGGGTTAGAGGCAGTCACATCAATATAGCCGCTCTGAGAGGCTATTCTGAAATCCTGCAAAGAAATTCAAGCAGAAACTCTCCAACAACTCACAAGTTCAATGTATGCAAGAATTGTGAAGGTGATATCAATGAAGGGGTCCTATGTTAAAATGTAACTTGCCCTGATAAGATGTGTTTGATTGAAATAACTTTTGATTTCACTAAATATGACCTCATAATACTGCAAATGCAAAAAATGAAAATATTCTGTTCTTTACAGCCTATAAAATGTTTTGAAACTGTTGTGCATAATAATTTGGAACAGTGCATTTTGAGTTTTTTCTTTTTGAAAGAAATACTGTTTTCATTGGATGGTTTGTTCAATGAAATTCGACTTATACCATATACCAAAATTATACTGACTGTCATTTGCATCGACTATTTAGGAAAATCAGTATAATTTGCAATTTGCAATTTGGAACGTGGTGTAAAGGAAACATGTGAGTTAAATTAATCTCAACCTAAAAATTGTATGCCTAAAACTAACATAGCTCTAATGCCTAACTCTAACTCTAAACTTTACCAGTATTTTTTTACTCCAAACCCTAACACTAAACCTAATTATAACCGTAAACCAATTAACTTCTACCCTAAACCTAACGCTTATTTCAAAATTGGAGGAAAACAATTCCATATTTTTCCGATTCAACCAGTACTTGGGGATATTTTTGTCCCTGTTTTATAGTTAAGTTGGAAACACATACTGTACATACACACACCAGTAGATTAACTCAATCAAATAACACTTAATTCAAAGCAAACAATTAGCCAGTGGTGGCTGGATGATTAATAAGAGCCTTGTCAAATGAATACAGCCATGCTGAGGGCCTAGACTTCATATGCATTCATACATCAAGCATTTAATTATACATGAACTAACTTCTCACTGTCAAATTCTAAAGAACATTATGCAGAGGGGTTTTGTTCAGAGTTCATTAAGGTTTTAAATGAGGAAAACAATGTCTGCAATGTAACAGTTGCACTATGATTTGAGTACACTGCTGACATGTGAGCCAGTGGACTGATTTTAACTGCTACTTTTCAGCCCATTGTAAGATCTGTTTAATGTATTTACTTTTAACAAGAAAAGGAATTATTTATGTATGGAATTGTTTTAAAGTATTCACAAGATTATTTAAGTGTTTTTTGCTTAGTTTAAGAAGCCCTGTTGGTATTAAAATAACATTAGAATAGTTAAATTCCAAAAAAGTAAAAATAATGGTACATCCTTTAGAAACACCACTGAACATATTCTTTTAAGCCGATCAAAAGGAGCAAGAAATGCCACGGCCTTTACTATATGTGAGGGGTTTTATAAGACTCTACATTATTTACCTTCTAAGCTGTTTGTAAAGGCTCCCATTTCTTATACATTTATCATGCAGTAGTCATTGCAGCTACTACACTATTCATCATTAATCACTACATGATTTGCCCACCATCAGTTGCCTGTGTCTCACAAAGATGAACTTCAAACACTTCCGTGTTCTGATCTGATCTCATTTAACAGAATGCTCCAGACCCCTTAACAGCTTAAAATCATTGTGCCAGTCATGTTTTCGACATGGCAGTCACTAAATACAGGTACTCAAGCGCATTCGGTAAATCCTAACTCAGCCACCATAAATTGCCCAAAATCCTTTGTTTACATCACTGCTTTCGGTTTACGTCACTGCTTTCGTTTGACTTCCTGATGTTTATTTGGCCTGTTTTCTTCTCTATTCGACTCGATTCAAAGATCGACTCACGTTGAAATACATTACAATAGTTATCAGATAAAAAAAATGTTATTTTTGGCATCTCTGCATTTAATACTTTGTGTACCCTCCCCTTATTTAACAGCAATATAACAGCACTAAGTAAAATCCTAAGATGGTTGATGAGATTGGAGAACACATAGCAAAGGAGTCAAGACCATTTGTCATGGTGTAACTGAGTTACTAACATTTAATATGAAATTAAACAGATGAAAACAGGATATGACTTCTGGATGTAATGTTTAGGTATGACCATAAGGTAGATCCAGGACCCTATATGGCACATCAGAAATCCCTGTGAGGAAATTGACACAATTCTTCAGGCAGAATCAGTCCAAAGTCTTCAGAGTCCTTGGTCTTTGCTTGTGATCTCACCTCACATTTTACATCAAGGGACTGACCATTGCTAAAGCTTGTTTCTGTGGTCAGCAGTATGTAGTGAGCCAGTGCTGACTGGTACACAGTGCCGGCACTTTCTCATTTTACATTGTGAAGTACCAGAGTTGTTTGTTGCATACTGGCACTTCTCATAAGCTCCCGGTACTCTTGATTTTCCATCTTCAACGAGTCAAATACAATTATGTGTACCAGTCTGTTCGTCAATTCCAAGAATGTTACAAGATTGCGTACTGATAATGACTTCATAATTTCAGCATTAATCAATCTAGCACATTTCTGAGAAGTATTATGCAAAACTAGTCTTCCTTATCCCGATCACCAGGTAACAGGCTTGACTACACTGGCTGAAACCACAGGGGTGACCGGAAGTGAACCCTGATGGTCATCCTTAGGATAATAATGTTTTAACATATTGAAATGGCAAGTTTTTTAAACTGGCGTCTATGATCAAACATTGAAATAACATAGTCTATGTCACCCTAACTTTTCTCCACCACTTATAGACCAGAGATCCGAGCAGAGAGTGACAAACCCACTAATGGTAGCAGTAGTAAAATTTGGACACAGCAGTAGCGTAGCCAGAAAAAAAATATTTGGGTGTGCATCTAAAAAAACTTGGGTGTGCCACATCGATTTTTCTCTACAAATCAGAGGCCTATACTACGAAGCTATGTTCAACATGCCCTAGATTTCCTTTCATTACCTGGCTTTACAAAACCTAACAATTGCGATCGGGATACGAGATGTCACGACGGTGGTTATCAATTCACTAAATCAACCTAGGGTTTCCCAATCTAGTGATAAGCGCATTTAAATAAAAGGTGCGGCGTGTGCACCATCGGACCAATCGCAAACACGGACAAGTCTATTAGAGCCGCATATTTCGCTCAACTGTAGTAAATGATGATTTTAGAGAAAGTTGAAGAGCATAAAAATATAATCCAGGCATAAAGCAGGAAGGAAAGATGGAAAAAAATCCCACTTGTGTATTAATAAATGCCGCAGGCTCATCGATATCACTTACTATAATTACAATTGTGTATTCCATTAAACCAATGTGTTGTTTAATGCTGATTGTGTATAAAAATTCTCATGTTTTAAACGGTCATGGGAGCAAATAAAAAATGTACAGGGTCTGTAAATGAATCAATGTTACAATACTTGGTTGTTTAACAAGTTCTGTAGAGGAGTAAATAGTAAATGTACTCATTATATGGTCTCTACAATGAAAGGGGATACATTGATGTTGGTCCGTACTAGGGATGGGACGATTACCGGTTTCACGGTAAACCACAATAAAATGTCCGTATGGTTAGTATTACCGTTTAAAATTTAATTTTCATTAAAACCGTCTTTGATTACCGTGATTTTGAAAACTCGCGGTAAATCCTGTCCAGCCAGAATCAGTCTGACGCAGGTGTGCGCATGAAACTTTGTGTTTTGCATGAGAAGTCAAGGCGGAAGGCAGTGACAGCGCTCGGGAGATTTTTCAGCCAGACAAAAGGGGGAAACACGTCAAATCTGTCATCTTCGTGATAACCAGCCACTGTTATACAGTGAATGCATTAACTTTGACTTC
>JACXGM010020506.1:0-17766 GCA_016801145.1 Umbra pygmaea | reverse complement strand
GTCTTTGAAGCCTTTACTATTTTAGTGAAAGACTCAAGGGAAACAGGGTTAAAAAATTCCAGTGTCCTTCCTAAGCCAACATCCTGACTGTTCTGCACAATCTCAGGACATATGAGTTTAGGGGATATATGCGTCTTAAGGGAGGATTCTGTGATTTGTTTTCTAATAGTAATGATCTTTTTATCAAAAAAGCTCATGACATGTCAGCGATTGGTTTGACTTCTGAACTCTCGTAAAAATAAATCATGGAGGATGTTTGAAACAGTAGCCTATATATGAGACTAGTATATATGAGCAGACTGATTTTGTGAAATGGACACGGACCCTTAACTTTCGTTTCACGGAACCGCAGAAAATTTGTGAAGTGATGGCATGTTAATTTCATTGAATTCTGTGAGACCTTGCTGTTAACTTGATCTAAGCCTTACTAAAACCCTTACCCTAACCTTAACCACTCAGAAACCTTGCTGTTAACTCCTTGTAACATGTATTACATTGTAATGTATTGTTTGGAAACATGGTACGAAAAAAATTATAAAAAAGCATATGTGCAACACGTCAGCATCGCGCTGGAATAGAAAACAAAATACATGCAAAGTGTCCACCTGGATTTGAACTCTCATCCCCTGGGATGTTAGTTGCATGTTTACACCCCCAACCTACCAACTTGCAAAATTGACACTATTTACATGCTACGTCATCATCTAGGGGGAGAACAGTTGTTGGAACAATGAATCTGTGTGTGGAGTACGGATGCTACCTGTCATTGACTTACAGACACCGCTTTCCAAATTATTATGCAAATTGGAATTAAGTGTCATAAACATTGAATTTCTTTCAATCAAAGTCATGGATGGTTTTGTGTCTCCAGGCTCTTTGGATCACTGAAATCAATCTTAGTCACCTGTGATATTTAGTTTGCCAGGTGAGCTCAAATAGGCATCATATAGTGCAATGCCTTGGACAAGGTATGAAAACATTAGATATTTCACGAAAGCGTGATCATCGTACTGTGAAGAGATTTGTGGCTGATTCAGAGCACAGACGGGTTTGTGCAGATAAAGGCATAAAGAGGAAGCTTACTGTCAAACAAATTCATCGGATTAAGAGTGTTCCCATAACCAATGTTCACAATCAGAAACAGTTGCATTGGGCCCAGAAATACATGAAGACTAATTTTCAAACAGTCTTGTTTACTGATGAGTGCCGTAAAACCCTGGATGGTCCAGAAGGATGGAGTAGTGGATGGGTGGTGGATGGCCACCATGTCCCAATAAGGTTGCGACGTCAGCAAGGAAGTGGTACACAAAGGAAACCATATAATGTTTCACGACTCTTTTGCCTGGAGCACACAACAACCGTGATTTTCAAACATTAATGTCACATTTGGACTCATAGAACACTTTTCCACTTTGAAATAGTGCATTTTAAATGAGCCTCACAGGACATGACGCGCTTCTGGACCATGTTCACATATGGCTCCCTTTTTGCATGATAGAGCTTTAGTTGGCATCTGCAGATGGCTTGGCGGATTGTGTGTGCCAACAGTGGTTACTGGAAGTATCCTGGGCATATTTAGTAATGTCATTAATACAATCATGCCGATGATCAATGCAGTGTTGTCTGAGGACCCGAAGGCCATGGGCATCCAATAAAGGTCTTCGGCTTTGTCATATGCACAGTGATTTCTCCAGTTTCTCTGAATCTTTTGATGATGTTATACACTGTAGATGATGAGATTTGCAAAGCCTTTGCAATTCAACATTGAGGAACATTGTTTTTAAAGTATTCCACAATCTTTTTACGCAGATTGGAAAGCCTCTGCCCATCTTTACTTCTGAGAGACTCTGCCTCTCTAAGACATCCCATTTATAGCTAATCATGTTACAGACCTGATACCAGTAGTTAGTTGTTCTCCCAGCTGAATCTTCTCCAAATTTCTTGCTTTTTTAGCCATTTGTTGCCCCCATGCCAACTTTTTTGAGTCCTGTAGCAGGCATCAAATATGAAATGAGCTCATTTAGTGGATAAAAGTGTAAAATCTCTCTGTTTACACATTTGTTATGTTATCTGTGTTCTATTGTGAATACAATATTGGTGCATGTGATTTAAAAGTCTGTTAGTTTTCATTTTATTCAAATTTAAAGAATGTCTCAACTTTTCTGGAATTCGGGTTGTATAGACCAGTGTATATGAGACCGGTGATGAGAAGGAAAGCCGTGGCCTGTTAGTTGGAGCATGGTTTGATGAAAGGCCAAGCTGTTGTTGGAGGCCAGACCTGGAGGTTTGACTTGAAGTCAGGATGCTGTGATCATCTTGTACATCAGTCAGCCTTTTGCCACTGCTGACCCTCTGTGATGCAGTCATTTCAGAATCAACTGTTCCCATATTCTGTTCAACTGACTCACATTGAAAGAATCCTGATTTTTTAGTCTCCTTCGCACTCATTCATAGTACTATTCCTGTGGGTTTTACGGAGACTTCTACATTCCCCCCCAATCACTAATCTGTCGCTACAATCCAGAAACTGTTTGGTATGTGGTTTTGTTGGTAATTATTTTGACATTCTTCAGATTTTCAGACGGTGACAAACAGAAGCACTAGACGTCCAAATCAACTGAACATCAGCAATTTCATCTTCATAACAAGTCGCTGTTTGTATCTGAAATAGCTCTTTGAAATACAACCCCTACAAAGAAGTTTTTTTGCTCATACATACTTGTATGTGTTTAGCACCTGCTGCTGTGACACCCCCTGTGTTCGGTTACCAGATAGTAGTTCAGCTCAGCCGCCCCGTTGCTGGTTGTGTCATTCATTTACAAGCAGGCGATGATGTCGCAACAATAGATCGTCGGGTAGCTCATCTAACTAATGATCTGGTCGCCTCTTTGTCCTGGACTTGTAATTGCTTCCTCAGTTGTTGGCGCCTGAAACGCCTGAGTCATTCTGCGGAGGCCAGGCGGATTGGGACGGAAATGTGAGTGTCAGAGCTGGATCTAATGTCAACCACAGTGCGCAGCTCATGTTTTCTATTCTATCTGTCCTACACCATAAATATTCACATTCATGTCACGTTGCAGCTTCCTTTTCACATTAAATCAGTCATGTTCCATTGGATAATATTGACTCAATTCTCCCTTTGTTCGCTATTAATCTTTTCCATTCATTCCGACTGGTTGGAACTGCCTTCAGGTCCCTTCGATGTCTTCATGTGTGGTTCTCAGTCGATCTAAAATAAAGCAGGTGCAACAGTCCAGGCCATTTGAAACTGCTCCCTATGTGTAGATCTACTAGCGGATAAGGTTAATATATTCATTCGGTCCTTGAGAAAGACAGCTAACCCGAATTGCTCCAGGATTGCTTTACAAAATGGAAGATTTTCTGAATGTGAGCCTACTCCCTGGCCTCAGACAAAGTAAGCTGTTCAAAAAAACACATTTCAACTTTGCATGTGTAAATAATACACATTGTACATAATGTGAAATAGGACCGACAAGCATCCTACTGTACAGGTGTATCATAATTTGAGCCATTTTGCTACAGTTACAACAAGAAGCCTAAAATGTTATGTGTATTATAATTAATTGTCATAACTAACTTTTTTGGCCTGCCCAATTTTAATGTGTTTAGTATAATCTGATTTCTTTTTAATCTGAAGAATTTGATCTTTTTTTAAGTAAATTATCAACGGTGACGCCCTTAAGTAAATTAAGAAATTGGTCATTACGAATTTAAGGATTTCTTTTAAATCCCAAATCTACGCCAAGTTTGCATTTGCTGTTATTTAGGAAAAGTCTGCCAACAACTGGATAGTAAAATTAAAATATTGTATCTGTAGAGCTAGATTTAAAATAGCATAACATTTACGTGCCTTAATCTTGAGACAACCTTGGTGAGAGTTTGGTGAAACAACCACATAATCACAGTAGTAGTAAGTACATTTTCCTCAGTAAATTATCTATCAGCAAAGTCAAAGGACAATGAGATAAGAACACGTCCAAGCCAGCATAGTGAACTTTAGGGCAGCCCTATATTTTGAATTTGGCATAATAGAGCATTGATCCAATCAATATTATACTTTTGAAAGATCATGGTGAAGTCCCTGGTGGTCAGAATAATACCATTCAGGGTATGAGAGGTATTTAAGCTAACCCTAACAAGTGTAATGCCCTGTAAAGCTGGATTCGAGGAGCATAAACCTCATGGATGATGTCATGCAAATCTCATTGCTAAAGAGGCCAATTATGTCATCAAGTACAACAGTTGATAGTAGTATGCCTCTATATGTTTTAAATTTTGTTAAGTTTTAAGGGCTCAAATAGAAGTTTTGCACACTGCAGGAACTTAAACGAATTGTTAAGTAGCATATGATCATGTTGCTAGACAGTCCTAGCCCAGAAAATAGTTGGCTTGCAATTTTGGAAAATTGAAAAAGGCAGAATAGGCATGTAGGTCTGAAACGTGTAGTTATACAGAATGATCAATTCTATCTTTTCTAGTAATTTGTCAATTTCTTTTTTTTAACAAATTAATTGTAAACTAATCCCACTGCCTTTACAACACTTTGAACATGTGTTAATGTATTATCTCTGCAAACATCTTTTGTGACATTGCCAGCTTCTCAGAAAATCTTTATAGACCAATATGGGTATTGCTTGTTAAATGCATTATCAATATGGGTATTGCTTGTTAAATGCATTATCAATATGGGTATTGCTTGTTAAATGCATTATCAATATGGGTATTTCTTGTTAAATGCATTATCAATATGGGTATTGCTTGTTAAATGCATTATCAATATGGGTATTGCTTGTTAAATGCATTATCAATATGGCTATTGCTTGTTAAATGCATTATCAATATGGCTATTGCTTGTTAAATGCATTATCAATATGGCTATTGCTTGTTAAATGCATTATCAATATGGCTATTGCTTGTTAAATGCATTATCTCTACAACCTTTTGTAAGCTTCTGAATAAAACCACCTGGGATTGCTTAAAAACATCCTAGTAAAACAGGTGAATTCTTGACAATTCTCTGCAGATATATTTCCTTTTATGATAGAATAAATATTTGAATGACAATCAAGCATTGCATATTTTACTTACAATGATAAAAAAAATAAAGATGGATAATAATCTAAACATTTCAAAAAGACACCGCAATATATCAACATGTAAATATTGCACACAAAAAACACCTATAATGTATTACAAACACATTTTATTCAAGAAAAGTTCATATATATATATATATATAAAAATTCTATAAAAATAACATTTTAAAGGATTTTGGTTCAGTAATACAACTAAACCTGATAAACACAGAACTCTTCCAACTAAAAATATTGAGAATACTTTCTTTGTTTTTTTGAATGAATATAATTACATTACAGAGAAGCACACTTCTTTCAAACAAAAACGTCACAAAAACAACACAATCAACTGACCCAATCCCAACCACACAAACCTTGATCACTGAAGCCAGATAGGTCTTCTTTAGCTGGCACTGGGACTAATGTGTTTTAAGTTTTTTTAGATGTTGAACACTGATGTAATTGCACAACATCATATGCTACAACAGCCATGTCAAGGATCTGATATTCAAGATGACAGGTTGATGTAAACTGCCTTTAGGGACAGTCCACAAACTAGACCACTGTTCCTCTCTCTGGTGTCCTCTTCTGATTTTCATTCCTTGAGGCCCCCTCAATACTAGTCAAATAATGTTTACTCAGCAAAACCCTGATTTATATGGCAAAACCCAAATTGCCCATGGCCTGTCAGTGTCTGTCTCTTTTCTGAGGCATACAGTGTATCATGAGTCCCAGTGGTAGCTTGTGTAATAGCCTGTCTACCAATAGTCTGTTTAGCAATTGCAATTCACAAGTACAAAAAGTGAAAGATATGCTAAACAGACTATTGTACTCAGGCTATAGAAAAGCCTACTGCCTCAAAACCCAATACAGTTTCCTTAAGACCTTTTCTTATGTTTTGAACATTTGGCATTATAAAGGCTATTACATAGAAATAAATAACAAGCTCATTCTATTATAATACACATTTTAATAAATAAGAATAAGTTAATGAAATGTTTATAAATATTTTACAACAAATGTTGTATTTTCAGTACTTCAGTTTCTGCTATGCAAATGAACAGTCCATTGTCAGCTTATTAGGAGGAGGTTCATTTTGACATCATCTCTTGATGGGATGTAATGGGTTACGATGTTTCCTTGCATTTAACTTCAATGGGTCCATGACCCTCATTTTGTCAAGTGCTATGATTACACTCCATTTCACAACCACTTCTTGATAGATGGTCCGCGGTCAAACACAGCCACACTTCCGGGCAGAATGCTTCTTCATCGTATGGTACATCAGGTTATCATCCAGGAAAGAAAGGTCATCGTCAAAGGCAACGGGCCGGCAGCAGGCTTGAGGTGGCTTTTCCGTCCGGAGCCTCTTGTTTTGGGTGAGGTTGTTCAGGATCTTATCGTAGTTGGTTTCCGAGACCCTGCAGGGCCCACTGCAGTAGCGGAAAATCATTTCCTCACTAGTTTGGTAGCCTAGGCCCAGGTCAGTCACATTCAGGTGGATCTGTTTCAGCCCACAGTCTGGCTCTCTGCCCCCTGACCTCCTCCCTCCCCTGCCCCCAGACCTTCCCCTCTTGTTCCCTCCAGCTGGACCTTTCCGCTGGTTCCTTCTCTCCCGTTTACTCCGTATCTTCGAGCCCCTGTCCAGGTGTGTGTAACTCTTGAATCTACTAATGGTGACCTTAATGAAATCCATCACATCCTCAAACTGCTCTGGTTGGAGCTCTTCCAAGTTATCTGTCAGAAAACAAAACGACTAAATTAGATTTGGGGAAATAATGTATGGGTTGCATCATGCACCTGAGAAAATGCACTCTCTTAACACTTAAAAAGTGGGTGAGCAGGAATGGATTCATTTGTGCAATGCAGGTCATCAAATTGATACTGTATGGTTTGGGAGGGTTTTATGAAGGCATTTTTTTTGCATTTTAGTGATTTAGCAGACACTCTGTAAGTACAGGGACACCCCCCTGGAGCAACCTAGGGTTAGGCGCCTTGCCCAAGGACGAAATTACATTTTGCAATCGGGAATCGATCCGGCAACTTTCCGACTACAAGTTTGCCTCCCTAACCATCTGACACCGTTTTGTGCCCAATGCCATGTATATTGCAGTCTGTAAGTTATTACACAATAACTTATTTAAGTCAAGTAATTAGAATGTCGGAACTTACATTGTTCAACAGAATGTTCTCCATTCTCGGTGGGTTCCGGATTTATTTTGGTCAGAGACTCTGAAGATCTGATTCGGTGTATCAGGGTGTAGTCTGGTAGACTCACTACTGCATGGGTTCTTTCCATGATCTGACGGTGGTGTAGAGGGCTCGCGTGCACAATGCTTAGCAGGACGAAACAGTTGGTAAGGAAATCCCATAACTTCATTGTAGACCGTAGTCCGATAGTGGAATCTGCCCGGAGTCGAATAAATTGCCGTTGGAAAATATATACCTAGTAAACATTTTTTACTTGGCATTAATTGCCTATTGAGAAATAGCTGTCCTCACCTTATATCGGGTCCATGCCGATTTTGTTTTACGATTATGCACACGAAGTAATACGAGAATCTAATTTAATGATGACAACCTCCATGCTTGATGCGCTCCTGTCCATGTCCATGCGCGTGTGTTTTAATATTCCCAATATCATTAATTCACCCCTAGAACTTGTCCATAAGTAACTGGTTGCTATAAGAAAAATAACATGTAAACGTGTTTATAGGCGAATGTGCCTTGTACCAGTAAAACCGTGTATAATTGTTCGTGAACTTAGAATGGAATTAACTGTGCAAAGCGCAAAGCGAATGATCCAAAGAAGAAAACAATTCGTACGACAGATTTGGTGGTAAAATTCCTTTTTGGTGTAAGACTTTCAACAGGTGTGAACCAGTTTGTGTGGAAAGTAAGCCTGCTTCAGTGTCTCGGTCGTCGCTCAGCCAGAGAGCTTAAAGTGAGAATTGCGCGCAGTTCCTTCTAGTTTTGGTGTTGAATGAAATCAGCAAGTGGAGCAGATTCATACATACAGTGGGTTGGGAAGGGCTGACGTCTAGTAATCCGCCCTCTATTTTGTTGTAACCACTCAAACAAAAGAAATGCTAAGGAATACCCTCAACATACTTATTTGATTTTCACTGAATGCATTCTGCTGTATTCATGTATTGCTCAGATATTATTAAAATGTTTTGGTTACAAGCTGCACAAATTTGATTAAAAAT
Organism: Umbra pygmaea; assembly: GCA_016801145.1. Lineage (NCBI taxonomy): Eukaryota > Metazoa > Chordata > Actinopteri > Esociformes > Umbridae > Umbra > Umbra pygmaea. Next base: position 9,461 of record JACXGM010020506.1, on the reverse strand, counting down.
CATCAAAAAACGGATAGAGGTACACCTAGATATTATGTGATTTTGCAGTAACTATAAGATACTTTTTGTATGATTCTGTATACCTATCTTGGCGATGATTTGTATAACTCCAATATACTATTGCCTTATATACTTAGGTTTGCATATGTCAAAAAATCTTTGGTACCGTGTTGGTCAGTGCAATTATTGCATTTAGTGCAATTATTGCATTTTGTAGGCTGAAGTGCTGAGACAGTGTTATAGACTACTTGCTTTGAGGTCACAAGCATATTTGTAATCTAATGTCCACGTGTTACTGTGTATAATTTACACTGCTGTTATGGTCGCCATTGTTTTTACACTGATAAGGGAGCAATGTTAAATTTGAGATTGAAATATTGCTGGGGTTGTGAACATTTCAATAACAAGAAGGTCTAACACTGTTATGCACTGCCGCGGTTGATTCAAACGGCGCGTGAGCTAACGAAGGTGACGCCCTTAATAAAGAAACTGCCTATGTTCAGAAAGACAGGAGCAGATCGTTTCTCAGCCTTTGCTCACGGATCACTATGGCGTCAGCTTGGATTTCTCAGCTTGAAGTTTATTTTGGATAAGCCATGTTTAGAAAGAGAATACCAATCAAGCCTTTAAAGTTTGTATTAAAATAATTTGTCAGGAAACCCCAATCAAATTCATCAAGCAAAAACTTTGGCAACCAGTTTCTTGGCCTTCTAGAGTAAGCTTTAAATTTGAAATTAATTTGACCAGCAGATGACACATTTTAAGGAGGTAATAACTGCGGACATATCGTATACCTCAGGTGGTTGTTATTTCAGTGGACTGAAAGTCCAGCCAAGAATCAGTCTGATTTGAAAATGTGTCAGACAACGACAACTATTTTTTGGTTATGAACGAAATGAGGAATGTGTAAAGCAATAGGGAGTAGTCCATCCCCATGCTTTTCCACTTTAACTGAGTTGGACTTAAGCATGTGGTATGGTTTTACATTTTTACATTTACGATTGAGTAATTTAGCTGAGGCTCTCGATTTACAGTAAGTAATTTTTTTTAACTTTTATTTAACCAGGTGGGCACGTTGAGAACAATTTCTTATTTAAAACGACGACCTAGCCAAGATAACGGAAAAAGGTGCAGGTTCAGACAAGAGTTACACATGAATACAAATACACAAGAATTACACAAAGGGGAGAGTAAGGGTGCATGTACACTGCTCCTAAAAATTAAGGGAACACTCAAATCACACATTGGGCCTCAATGATTGAAATATATTTAAGATCCATATCTTGACTGGACTTTGCGTAATTCATTGAGAACAATGGTCAATAGAATCCAAAAATCACCAAACGAAAATCAAAGTAAAATATTGTAGCCTAATCACAGGCTGTTCCAAGTTGTGTGAAATTCATCACGGCAAATCATGTGATTCAGTAGTGTGTATGGCCAACACGTGCCAGTATGCACTCCCATCAACATCTGGGCGTGTTCCTGATGAGATGGCGGATGGTGTCCTGGGGGATCTCCTCCCAGAACTGGATCAGGGCATCAGGGAGCTCCTGCACACTCCCAAACAACATCCCAGAGGTTCTCAATTGGATTCAGGTCTGGTGAACATGAGGACCCGTCAATGGCATCAATGCCTTATCATCCAGGAACTGACTACACACTATGCCCACATGAGGCAGGGCATTGTCCTCTGCGAAGAGAACGGGGCACCAATGGCAGACCTGCCCATTCTGGTGTTCTCTGGCGAATACCAATCGAGCTGCATGGTGCTAGGCTGTGAGCACAGGTCCCACTAGAGGACTTTGGGCCCTCATGCCACCCTCATGGAGAGTTTCTGAGAGTTTGGTCAGAAACATGAACCCGCTGGAGGTGATTTTGTAGCCCGCTGGAGGTAATTTTGTAGCTCTGGCAGTGCTCCTCCTGTTCCTCCTATTCAAACGGTGGGACACTTTAGACCCAAACTGCTACAGACCAATCTCCATCCTTCCCTGCCTCTCAAAGGTCTTCGAAAGCCGTGTTAATAAACGAATTGTCAACAATTTCGAATCCCAGCGCAGCCTCTCGGACATGGAATCCAGTTTCCAAGCCGGTCATGGGTGTACCTCAGTCCTAAACGACATCATAATTGCCATCGATCAAAGACACTACTGTGCAGCAGTCTTCATTGACCTGGCCAAGGTCTTCGACTCTGTCAGTCATAACATCCTCTTTGGCAGATTAAAGAGCCTGGGTTTTTCAAAGGACTGCCTTGCCTGGTTCACAAATTATTTCTCAGATTTCCTTGTCAGAGGGTCTACTTTCCAGACCTCTGGCTGTCGCTATGGGGGTGCCTCAGGGTTCAATTCCCAGACCAACTCTATTTTCTGTATTTATCAATGATGTCGCTCTTGCTGCAGGTGACTCTATGATCCACCCCTATGCAGACGACACCATTCTCTATACGTCCAGCCGGACGTTGGACACTGTGTTAAAGAACCTCGAAGAAAGCTTTGATAACATACAACATTCCTTCCATGGCTTCCAATTACTTTTAAATTCTAGTTAAACTAAATGTATGCTGTTAAACCGATCACACTCTGCCTGCCTGCCCAACAAGCATCACCACTCTTGATGGGTCTGTATTGGAATATGTAGACAACCACATACCTAGAGGTCTGGTTATACTCCTCACTCTCCTTCCAGACCCACATCAACCAGCTCCACTCAAAATAAATCCAGGATTATCTTCCTATTCCGTAATAAAGCCTCCTTCACTTTTCTTGCCAAACACGCCCTTGTGAAAATGACCATCCTCCCAATACTAGACTTTGGTGATGTAATTTACATATCTGCCTCAAACTCTCTCCAGTTGTATATCACAGGAACTCTCTTGTAAATCTCATTTAGATGTTGTGTATCACAGCGCCATCCGTTTTGTCACCAATAATAACCAAATTATCAACAATTTCGAATCCCACCGCAACCCATCACTGGAACCTCTATCTAGTACACACTAATTGGATGGCCTTCGCTACACACCCGGCGACAAACACACTGGTATCATCGTATTCACAAGTGCCTACTAGGCTAAACCCCACCTTACCTCAAATCTGCATGCCGATCCTGCTGCTGGGTTGATGCCCTTCTACGGCCCTGTCCAGCTCTACTCGTGTAACGGCCTTTCTCCTGGTATCTCCTCCATGCTCTTGAGACTGTACTGGGAGACACAGCAAACCTTCTTGTGACTGCAGGCATGGATGTGACATCCTGGAGGAGCTGGAATACCTGTGCAACCTGAATGCGCTACAGGTATAGCCTCTTGCTACCAGTAGTGACAAAGACCCTAGCAAGACACAAAACTACAGAAGAATCAGTCAGGAAAGATGGTAAATGGTAAATGGAGAGCAATTGTCTGTGGTCACCACATGCAAAACCATTCCCTTTTTGGGGGTTGTCTTGCCGTTGTCTCTCCAGTGCAACAGTTGTCGCGTTCATTTTCACCAAAACAGATGACATTGATTCACAATTGCTTATGCTTCCTAACTGGACAGATTTAAATCCCTGAAGTTTAATTGACTTAATTAATTAATTGATACTGTGATTATTACGTGTTCCCTTAATCTCTTTGAGCAGTGTATTTAAAAAGAAACAAGCTAGGTGAAACAACCCCAACTTAATGGTGAGTTAATTCTAGTAATTGAATCATTAATCAGCAAAGGTCAGTGCTGGACCAAACAAAAAATAATCCTAGTAAAGATAATTTACAACTATTTTACCTCAGTTATCTATTAAAATCTTAGTCTGAAAGTGAATGCTTTTGGCGACATGGGGCAGACATTGGCATAGTACCCCATGTTCTGATCCTTTTTGGCTCAGCAATACCACTTTTACAACCAATGGCAAAACAACTCAGAATTATTTGATGCCAGTATTGAACACCGCGAGAACACAGAACTCTGATTTGAGTGGCGACTGTGCCTCCACTAGTTTGTTGTCAGAATCTGGAACAAGATAATTTCAGAGTTTTCGTATCTACTTATCCTTACAATTGGCAACAGTTTAAGATTTTATCTTTAATCAATGGAAAATTTGCAGCCTTTAGCCTTGTCCAATGGGTCTGTCTTGACTTTTGAGAATAACAAACTTGGACTCAGTCTCATACACTAGAGACATCACATTTAGTGACTTTAGTACATCACTGCCCAGTAAAGTCAAAAAGCATTTATATCCTGTACTTTGTATCGTAATTTTATACTACAGCTGATGAACGTAACATTGTGAAGGTTGGAAAATGTTAATGATTTTATTCCCTGATATTCCGTGGTTTAAAATACAAATAAACATGACCTTCTAATCAGCTGGGTTGCATGGGAGGGAGATTTAGCTTTCCATGATGACATCACCATGTGGTAAATAATTAATAGACCAATACAAACGAGTTTCAAATGTCTCAGCCAATAACTGCCCTGTTTTTAGATTTGCCCTCCACTCAGACCAATCCTAGACAGCCCTAGCTAAAATATTTCAGGAGAAATATTTGTATAGCTTCTTTTTGCCATTTCATACAAATCTATAAAAATAAGCTACTTTTTTACTGAGAAATAAATAGATATGAATAAAAAATGTCTGCATTGGGTCTTTGATGAGGATACTAAGGACTTTGCCATGAATAGTATTGTATAGTCTTCTAATGCCACATCACAGTCTCCATATACCAGGTCAAAGACCAGCGTGTTTAGGGACTTTGTGGCTCATGGCATGCGTGTCAAGTGTCCTTCTGCCAGGTGTCGTTAAACTTGTTTACTACAAGGAATAACTGCCCAGGCGTAAAGCACAGAACTGATCGATTGAAGAACATACAGATGTAGCCAGTTTGCCACAGTTTATGTATAGAACAGCATTTTCCAACCAGCATCAACATTAACCACTAGATCACATGCTGATTTTCCAAGGGTGAGTCCTATCCAGTGCCCTATTTCCTTGTGCACTACTTGCAACCAGTCATGTCTTTACAATGCCATGTAATATAATTTGATCTGGTGAAAGCAAGTGTCTAGGGGCATGGTAACTGTAGCTTAGCTTTTAATATGTTGATGGTTATCTTAACACATGATATGATATGAAGATAATAGAGTAGCTGAAGTGTCGGAGGGAATCTGAAAATGGCTGCAGGATTCACCTTAATAACTGGTGACTTAATGTTTGACTGTATTTTATCAAGTATGAGTCATTATTCTATGACTGTGTTTAGTCAGTTTAACGTGTCCCTCTGTAGTGTTTTTGTTTTGACAAATTTTTCTCCCCTCGCAATTCCCTCTAATTCTGCTTTGTCGGCAGCTCAGGAACTCCTTGCACAGGTCTGTGGGATGACGAGGTTCATCCAACCACATGTCGCACTAGCCAACGATTATTTTCGCACTGCAAGTCCAACACGGAAGCCTTTAGTCGGATAATGCACATGACGATTACGTTCACCGATTACACTCCTGGATACAAGGAGTTGCTGGAGAGCGACGTGACAGGATAGATAATCTGAGTTATCTAACCCAAATCCCGGGCAGCGTTTTTCCAATTTGCGTTGCCTTGTGCCGGAGCCACGAGTAAAGTCAGATAACCCATAGTCAGGCTCGAACCCATGACTATCATGACGTAGACTGTCGTGCAATGCAGCGACTTAACCCTCTACGCCACGTGGACCCCCTAACTTGTTCCTCTTTAATGCCTAAAGTTATATTTTCTTTTCAGGCTATATCTAATCTTCCTCTCTCTAATCTGGGGAAGCATCACGTCTCCTTTTATCCACATTTGTAGCGTAATTCTTGTCTCCCTTAAATCTAATATTGGCCTTTATTTGTCCAAGTTCCAGATTGGTAAATAGACTACCCACATCATAAATACCTTATACAGCTGAATGAATTCTCCTGGTTTAGTTGGTAAGTAATGTATTCGACTAGTGTTTGTTGGTTTCCATGATGTTTACATGCTACCAGCAACCACAGTTTCCGAAAGGTTTCAAACTACAGTTCATGCATACACTGCAAGAAATGCTTCCATAAAAGTAAATGAAACAAACTTACCGGTACATTGAAACAAACTAAATAAAATCTGAGATGAGAATGTGCTTAACAAGACAGACAATTCTATATACGAGAAGATAGTGTTATTCTTAAAATAAATAAATATATGAACATTCAATTTCTGAAAACAATAATAACAGGCTTGTTCAGATTTGCCTGTGTTTGTTTTCAGAGTTTTCTCTTTTGTTACTAGCAACCATTTCTTACCCCATTAGCAGATTGCTTTCCTTGATTCAAGCATAAAGAAAATGATTTATAGCTGTTTGTCTGTTGCTCACTAGTTAGTATGTTGTATACTCTGGTTTACCACAATACCTTTGTGATTTCCATGTTATTTAGTGTAGGGGGATGTACTTGTACCTCAAGCTGCCTTGCACAATCAACCCCTGACATCCACACACACTGAAAGGTCAGGTAAATCAGGTCGGTCAGTCCTGGCCGCTATTTAGCCCAACAATAGATTCCAAAAGTTTGGTTCTGTTTTGTCCAAGTTTATTCAAAGATCAGCTATAATTTACAGTGCCACACAATTGCATTCTATTGGTTGAAAAGTGTTAATAGTAATGCATTTAAAATTGTAAAAGTTGTAAAATTAGCAATATATATTGCTTTTACATGGCATCAAAGGTGTAGTATAAATGTTTTACATTTACGTGATTTAGTGGATGCTCTTAGAGAGACTTAGAGTGAATACAGGGACATCCCCCTATATACAACATTGGGTAAAGTGCCTTGCTCAGGTACACATTGCCATTTTTGGGAATTAAACCGACAACCTTCCGACTACAAGTCCGACACCCTAACCACTGAGCCATTTGTCCCCTGAATAATTTATGCCATTTATTAAAAGAATAGTAATTAAGAATGTAATTTACAATCCTAAATAAACGTACTTTACCCCATTGTAATTGTTTGCGAGTTGTTAACAAAGCCAAAGCATTTTCTAATTCAATCCATGACCGAATGTTGACGGACATCTTGCCACGGAAGGCATTTATAAAACCCTGAGATTGGTTCCAGACCAATGGGACATTTTAACTCTGACAAGGCTTAGTTGATGTCACAGTTAACAAACCAATGAGAGGATGGGATGATAACATCTGTTTCATATCAGCCAATAAACGGTGTTGCAGTTCTCCGTACATATCCAGGAGTGGACTGGGACCAGAAATTAGCACAGGCATTTCTGAAGCAACAGCCAATTTTCTTCCTTTATTTTCCTTCTGTTTTGTAAAATAACTGAAAAGTTTAACATTCATCGGACTAAATATGTGCCAGAATTGCATTATAACTTCCAACTATAGCTTAATTTCATTTTGTTATGTGTCAAATGCTAAAGCTTCACCTGGTAAGGTGTTTTGGTTGTCCAATGAGACGTCAGTGTTTACTGGTTGCTCTGGTACACCCAGATGTTTTTTGTAAATGCACACCCAGGGTGGTATGCTCTTCAGTAGGCCTTAGAATACACAGCCTTCAACAACATCATTAACCGCTAGTGTTGGTTGTAAAGTCCAAAGTCAACTCAAAGCTGTCAAAATCTTAAGGCCTTTGGATCTTAATGTGCTGAAGATAAATCCATTCAAACGTATTGTATAAATCAACATTTTGAAGTTACACCTTTTTCTGACCATTATGTTTAGTAACTCACTAAATTCATATTGTCATTTCTTTTTTAACATAGTTCTGTGTACAGAAAATACATGTATTCCCCCTAAGAAAAAACCTTGAGCCACTACTGTCTTAAATGATTATTGCCCCAGTTAAATCATGACCCAAATGTTAATTGTTAGGAGAGGTGTGAAGGAAGGGTTAGAAACCTGACAATCCGTTGCCCCAGGGTTGGGTTGAGACAAGCTCAAGATCTGGAGATACAATGCGAGACGCCACAGAAGTGACACACTGGTTATGCAAATTTAATACCCATATAAACTATTTGCCACATTTCTGAATGAGGTCGGTGTGTTCTACAAAACTATTGATGATCGACTGAGTGCATTGAAATGAAAAACTCTGTGTAAAGCCTGTCAATATGCTAAAGCAACAGCCATACCCATGGAAAAATATACTTATTAATACTTAGTCTCATTACCTAGTTAAACATTTAGATAATGATTATATCGACTGAGGTAGACCTGATACTTCAATATTTCCAAAAAAACTGTGTTCACTACTGCTACTTGTAGCCTACATTAGGAATGCTCCAGGAGCAAATGTTCCGATCACCGGTCCTTATGTCCTGATGCAGCGAGGGTTGAAATTCGTCTCAATCCCTCTTCTCCTGGAGGCACACGTGTGTCGTATGAAGCTTAGACTGCTACACCCCCTCCAGTTCTTTACTCAGCTAATTGTAACTGTGTCTCTTCATGCCACTGACAGGCACAACCAAATGGCACCAACCTTTGCCCTTGATACTTTATAATCAATTACATTGTTTTGTTTTACTCAGGGATCTTGGGCTCGTGCTACTACCTTTAACATAGGGGCTCGGAGATGGGAACCAGCAACATTTTGTACTGGCCTCGAGATTGATTACTGGCCTCTAGAACACTGGGCTATCTTGCCTCCCCGACAGATTAGGGTGCCATTTGGCCCCCTCATCTGCTTTGCTTGGCTTCCTTGAGTGAGATGTTGACAGTTGTAATGGAGATGCTAGTAAATGAAGAGGAACGCTTCCCTGGTGATGTTGAGGTAATCCAAACCACATATGATGCTGCTGGGACACCAGGGAAGAGGGCCAGAGGGGCGACAGTCTGGTTGGTTCATATGGTGTACGGGACTCAACTCAGGTGTCGCTGTGCTTTACTGCTGTAGCTAATGGACAGGGATGTGACTGCTTACAACAATAAGGACAGGGATGTGACTGCTTACAACTATAAGGACAGGGATGTGACTGCTTACAACAATAAGGACAGGGATGTGACTGCTTACAACTATAAGGACAGGGATGTGACTGCTTACAACTATAAGGACAGGGATGTGACTGCTTACAACTATAAGGACAGGGATGTGACTGCTTACAACTATAAGGACAGGGATGTGACTGCTTACAATAATAAGGACAGGGATGTGACTGCTTACAATAATAAGGACAGGGATGTGACTGCTTACAACTATAAGGACAGGGATGTGACTGCTTACAACTATAAGGACCGGGATGTGACTGCTTACAACTATAAGGACAGGGATGTGACTGCTTACAACTATAAGGACAGGGATGTGACTGCTTACAACTAGAGATTCTCATCGGGTTTCTCACTTTCCAGCCGTTGTCCTGATTCCTTTTGAAGTCAGATGAACTTGAGCCGGAATTACCTGCATTTGTTTACAATAAGGAAGTACCTCCACCTGTCTATATTAAGGAAGTACCTCTCTGTCTACATTAAGGAAGTACCTCCTTCTGTC
>JACXGM010020504.1:0-17766 GCA_016801145.1 Umbra pygmaea | reverse complement strand
GTGGACTTTTTTGCCCAAGTTTGTCTTTTGTCCCGAGGAACTGTTATTTTGGTTGCTGGCACTTTTATTTGCCTATCGTTTTGTATGTACTGTGAAATTTATACATGAGAGGGAAAGTTGGATAAATCAATACCAAGTTGGCTAATGTCCAACTCAGTCAATCTGCGTGCGCTATTACTGATCGCTATGATGTGTTGGGGGGGAATCTGATACAAAAAGGAAGTGATACAGAGCTTGCTGTAAAGCAGTATCTCTGGCCGTATGTTGTCATTGACATTTTAAAAGGCTTTTTTGAACAAAAAAGCAATGTTAAAAAACTCTAACACCCAGCAGTGTGTATTTTTTGCCTCCCCATTTGAATGTAACATTCAAATTACTAGACTAAAAATTATATCCTGAGAAATGTGGATTTCGTGGGGTATAGCTCCATAGACCTCCATTCATTCTGCACTTACCCGTGACCGCCCTCATATGGAACTAGAGTGGAACTGCAACTGCAGTTCAGAAGCCAGAAGTTTTCCGAGTGGTAGTTCTCTCCTTTTTAAACGTTCTCTGATACAACCGCTTACTACTTACGATCGCTTCCGGGTCACAAAAAAAATGGAAAATGATTTATACACACATATTTTAGTTTCCGATTTCCATCTATAAACACATCAAAGACAATCGGATAACGAGATTGTTTTTTGTTTTCCGATTTTTTATATCAAATCAAAAAACGGATAACGGGTTGTTTTCCGTTTTTTGTTTCTTTATTTACTAATGGTAATTGGGAAACTGGCCGTTTTTTGTTTTTCTTTTTTTCATTTCAAAACGAAAATCCGTTGGCCGCCAAGTACACTGACCCATAATAAACCCACAAACTAGTTCATATACAGTAAATAATTATCCGTGTTGTTCCTGGTTCTTTATATTTATCACCAGTGTTTTTCCTGAATTTCGGTGCTTAAACATAGACAAAACTAATGGATAATATTGGCTTACATTTTGAATGTCCTTCTTGCATTGTTCAAGGCAGGATAATGAGTATAGCATACTGTAGGAACGAGGAAGTAAAATGGCACAACAGATAGAATTATGAAAGAATTACTTCCAGGGTGAGAGTCTCTCATATCTGGCTTCATGCCCAGTCTCATCACACGTGCTCTAGGTACTTCAGCAGATTTGGACCAATTTGTTGGTACACCGTCGGTGTATGAATGGGTGTATGAATGAGTAAATGTGAGGCACTGTAAAGCGCTTTGGTGGACATTGTTGGTCAGAAAAATGCGTTATATAAATGCAGTCCATTTACCATATATACCATTTATTACAATGTCTCTCATTAAGGATATGTCTTTATGTTGTCAATCTGTCACCACATCTTTCACTGGATTCTGTAGATCATGCTTTGATGCCAAATCAAAACTGTATTAATTTTACATGCTATAGATGAAAAGAAAGTGTGGATCGATTATGCCTACATCTTTCCAATGTGTGCGTTTATTTAGAACTGCTTAAAATACAATTTTGAAGGGAACTCTAAATGTTATTGCAATGACTACTAAAACACCAACCAACTTTTTGAAACCTTTATGGATAGGCCTTATTCATCAAACATTTCAAACTAAAAACAACAGATTTTACATTTTTGGAGATGTGTGACTGCTCTAGAAAGATGTATAACCATCTCGGTACCATTAACATGTCAAATCAGCTACATCAGAAGTGTGATGGCACATTGGGTGGCAATCAAACATCGCAGCAGCACATATCCTCGTCCCTATGCTATTGCACAGATCACATTCAGTACACCTACACAACAGTTACTAGTAGCATGGCATGGTTGTGGAACGATCTGCCGATCCATGTTAAGAGATGCAGCCTCTGCCATAATCTTTACTGCAGTAATCAGTGCTTTGAACGTGAATTTGAGGCAGTGAATTTGACACACCAGCCTTACCGTTTGCCTGACGGTCGGCCAGCCCTACAGGGTTACGGTTGTGCTGAACCTGTTACGGGGGAAGAGTCACTAGTTTCCTCGTCATCCCTGATGCCAACCCCGGGGAAGGTGCATCACATCATGCCAGGCTTATCGCCCCCCTTATTGTGGCTCATTGACAACATCTTTCTGTTTGGTTTTGCGGCTTGTAGGACTTGTGCAGTGGTAGAGGACAAGTGAGCTACAGTTTTACAGACTTGTCTCATGACGGTTAGAGGTCTGTGTCTCTTTTAGTGTGGGGCTAATATCTGCTCAATATCCCATGGGTTGAGTTTGCATTATATAGACATTGCCAGTAGTGTTTTAAATACATGAAATAATGATATACGTTCTTCGTTTTTTATTAACGTCACTGATTATTTGGTCGAATCACAACTGTGCAAAGCTGGTGTTTTAACCTCGAGACAGAAAACATCAAATGAGACATTAAAAGGGGTTTACTTTACCTTAGGTTTTGAATTTCCTTTTTGTGTTGTTCAAGGTAGGCCAGATATAACAATTCCTATGGCATATGAACACAGATATTTTGTGTTATTCTTTTTTCTGAAACTCGTTTTTAATGCTATTTTGATCAAAATATTTAACAAAAGAAATCTAATATATTTACAAATTTAGAAACAAATTTGAGCTGCCTGAGGATGACACAGAGTAGCATAACAACTGGTTTGTTAAAACATTTTTATTTTTCCTTAACGTTACCCACACTTTGTTTCTGGAAAACGCAAAACAAAATGTATGTTTTTAGACTAAAGGCGTCATTTGTAGTTTTATGTGACCGCATATTCTTGAATGTGATGATGCAAATGTAAAAGCCATTTTAAGCTCCTTCTCAGCCATGGAATTCATACTTGTTATGTATTTTAACAAAAAATGTTCACAGGCATCTGAGACTTGAAATTAAGTAACAGACGATTCAAATGTCTGTTTTCTGTAATTAGTTGTTCGTTAGCGACACCTTGTGTGCATTATTGGAACAGACCCAACCTCAGATCTGGGTCATAAATATATCCTCCAAAGTTCTTAATAAGTAATATTTTTTTCCTGTTATTGCTAATAGGGAAAATTATGGCAAATTTCAGTCTATAGACCAATACCATCAAAAAAGATTATGGCATTATTAACATGTAATTTCTCATTCATGATATTAAACATTATTGTTAATGCACATATTCTGTGTAACAAATAATTACCAATTAGGAATTATAAGACCTAAACACTGCATATACAATAGGTATTAAAACCGATTTCATTACTGTTAAAAGTAATGGCCGGAATATCATAACCTAGATTGGTACTTTCTTTCTCCAGCAGATGGCAGACTTACAGTGTTCTAGGTCAGGCAAAGGCTGCATTTCTTCAAATAATTTACATAATCACAAACTCCATTACTGTTTCCACAAGATTAAATGAATTTACAATTGGTATATTTCTTTATTATCATCTTGTAAACACCTGTGTAATATATTCTCTCTCGCACATACACACACACACAATATCCATCTCAAGAGTAATTTATGGGACAAGTAATAAGTCACTACGGTACATTTTCTGTCTGGCCTTTCTGAAGAAGAGTTAGAGTTACAGCTATAATCTTAGTACTGCAATCGTATAGGATTAAAATACTTTTTTATTACCAAAACACCTCATTGACAATCCTTTTCACTATTCCTTTTACACTTTATGCTTGTTTGAAGTAAAAAAATCTGTCTACAGAGGAAAGATTCCAGTGTTGGCGGCTGGCCATTTTAGTGAATAGAAATGTGATGGCAGAAAAAGAGCAAACAAGGCAAACAACTGCATTCTTTACACAAAAACATAAACAAGGCAAATTGACACACACAGAGAAAAAGCAAATAAATCCAATGTAAAGTTTGGTGCTGCTCTCATGCTGCTTTGGCTACTGTTGTCCTAATATTGACACCATATTTTAGGCCTATGTATTTTAAGGTAAATCTAAAATAGGAGGAAACTGTATAATCAGTGTGTAATAAAGCATAAGAGTTTATGTTGTCTAGACATGCTGTCTATTCTTGTTTTATGTTTAACCATGAATGGAATGAAAATGACGATAGCTAAATTAGCAAAAGTGACCTGTTATTTGCCAGTTTCTTTGTTTCCTCCATAAATGTGCCAGTGTGTATCACTCTCTAGCTCAATATTTTACTGGAGGCGAACATAACATATCTTTGGACTCCCGTAAGAAGACGGTGTTTCAGAAACAGAAATCACAATATAAAGTCCCACACATATCGAAGTCTCTAAAACAACGATACTATATATTTCAGCACGGAGGAAGATTCATGTACAAGGAGAGGCAACAGGCAGTCACACGCAGGTTCCTGATCATTCACAAATACACTACATTCTCTCTATCTGCAGGCAAGACTAGAGCTGCCACCCCAGTGGTTTCCCAGTGGAAATGACAGTGTAGGTCTGACTGGCATAATTTTCCCACTATTACAAATGCTAATATGTTCATAATCACACACACTGAGGTTCAATTGTATAGACATTGGAATTGTTCCATCTGCTACAGAAGTAGGGGATTTTCCACATGCATGAACCTTCACTCACACGTCTCTCGCTGAAAGCGAATTCACTCCTAACAGTTATGCATGGCACAGACCGATTGCTACTTACAGAGAAATAGGCTTTAAAAATATTGCACTTATTAGGCCCATTGCACCTCAAGACATCTCCTGAGTGTGCACAAATACAACAGTACAAGGATACCAATATAGATACAGTGAAATATATATCTGTCTCAACTTCATGCAAGTGTGATCCTGAAAGTTGTTCACAACAGAATATGCAGCAATTCATAAACAGCTTCTTCTCAAGTTCAACACCAACTGCAACCTTTTCTGCAAGACAGTATTTGTTGTGTCACACTGGACAGACCTGGTCTAACTAATTGTAACGTATAATTTTTCACAAAATAACCTCACAAGACCTAAGAACACTTATTTTTTTGTTTGATTGCTACCATAGCACTCTGGCGCCATGCTTTTGCTTTCAGAGATTAATTTACGTAATGAAGTAAGCGGTCAAGTAAACTATTACTGGAAGGTTTAGTAAATGAGGAGTGAATAATGTTGGGATAATGGGTTCCATGTATGGTACCTAATAAATCACATTGTAGGTGAACTGTAAAGGATGAGATGGTAGCGCATGTCGTATGAATAATGGAAATGGGCATATTAATTTCTTATGTCAAATCAGGTCAGACTGTTGAAATATTGATGACTCACGGTCCTCAAATAATAGTCGACTGTAGGTCCTCGTACGATCCTCAGTACTTCACAGAGCCTTTTTTACCAAGTCTCATCCCAAGAACTGGTATTAATCTCAGATTTCTGTCACATTTCATTAACCATCTGCTGCTCTGGGTCATGCACTGCAGTATATCATCCAATTTACTGCAGTACATCATCCAGTTCACTGCAGTACATTATCCAGTTTACTGCAGTACATTATCCAGTTTACTGCAGTATATTTACTGCAGTATATCATCCAGTTTACTGCAGTACATTAAATCATGCATTTCACGGCAGTACATCATCCATTTCACTGTAGTAAGTCATCCGTTTTGATTCAAAACTTCCTGCAGTACATCATCCATTTCAGTACATCCCACTGCTAGATTGGATGATGTTTGTGGTTTAGAAACTCACAGCACTCTACAGCCACATTAAATGAACCAGCTGTTTGATAGACTAAACCAGGTAGCTAAATGCTGTGATGAGCTTAGTATGGCCAATACCAGTCTGCCTATACTGCTTTATAATCCCTGTTGTTCCAACCCTGGATTCTTATTGGTTGAAAGCTGTGGTATGTGGCCGACAATGCATTGATCTTAAAAAACGTTTACCAACACAATTAGAGCAGTAAAAAGTCATGTGATGTCAAAACATGTTGTTCTTTCTATAACAAGGCTATCAGCCAATCAGCATATATAATTTAAAACACACACTTTAACAGAGATAGTGTACCATAGGTATGAAAAAAAACATGCTCTCCTAATTGTATAATTACCCAGCTTATATGCAAAAATCTCTTGGTAGTTTGTGGTACATTGCCAATATGCAATGACTAAATGTGAAGCATCGTACCTCTTAACCATAGTATATTGTCAGTGGCCCACAATCCATTGATGTATTGCTTACATATAGTTATCTACATGTTAGTATAGAAACCCATTATACTTTTTGTATCATTTTAAGTCATGATTCAGATAAAAACCAGTAATCACTTTTGTGTGGTAAATTTAGGTTCTTACGTAAATAGTAGGATAATACTATCTGAACTGTCATTGAAAGGCAAAAACAATATTTTCCAAATCACCCTAGGAAGTGTCTTCAAGGAAATATTTAAACATTTAGGTTAGTTTAACCATGACTAAACGCATCCGTTTTGCAAGGTTGATTGTGATATTTTAAAGTCTAGTTTAATTCTTTAAGGTGTCACTAGCACCAACCACACACGCGGCACATTTTGAATTGATGCACACACACGCATGCACGCACGCACGCACGCACGCACGCACGCACAGAAAACAGTATAAGAGGGAACTGGCAGCAAAAACAGATCACCATGTCAGACAAAGTTTAAGCAGCACATAGTATTTTTTCTGGTAAATATAGTGTGTACAAGATAGTGTATTTTTGTTTTGATATAAATAAATAGATAAATAAACAGCTCATTGCGAATCACATTGTAAGAGCAATGATGACTAAATTGGTACAACTATTTTCTAATATCATCTCTCTGTGTATATTTTACAGGTTCAGAGATTTAGTGGTCCTTCTACAATCTACAAACACACAAAAAGGGCACTACTGGATAATCTGTCTATGTTTCATTTTTGTGAAAATACAACTTGTTTCTGACTACTTGTACTAGGCACATTAGAAATCCATGAGAGAGTCAGATAGGAAGAGGAGAATAACAAAATTAAAGGTTTTACGCTTCTACCTAAAGGAAAGCACAACGTTTTGGCAATCTCACACAAGGTGTGGCTGTTGTAGTAATTTTCCTGGTTAACAACCACAGTTGGGCTGCTGTAAGGGAGGTGGGTTGTCAGTTAGCCGAGCGTTAGGCGTTCCCGTGGTAACAGCTGGGTCAGTCTCTAAACTGTCAGACATCTTGTCGCAGATGAGGTCGACGAGACGCTCAAATGTTTGTTTTACGTTGATATTGTCCTTGGCACTGGTCTCAAAGAAGTCAAACCCTAAGGGAGAGAGGTAGAGGGAGAGAGAATTACAGGTTCAGGCAGATACAGAGCAGTTCAGGCAGATATAGAGCGGTTCAGGCAGATATAGAGCAGATCAGGCAGATTTAGAGCGGTTCAGGCAGATATAGAGCAGTTCAGGCAGATACAGAGCAGTTCAGGCAGATACAGAGCAGTTCAGGCAGATACAGAGTAGTTCAGGCAGATACAGAGTAGTTCAGGCAGATACAGAGTGGTTCAGGCAGATACAGAGCGGTTCAGGCAGATACAGAGCAGTTCAGGCAGATAAGGAACAGTTCAGGCAGATACAGAGAGATTCAGGCAGACACAGAGAGGTTCAGGCAGACACAGAGAGGTTCAGGCAGACACAGAGAGTTTCAGGCAGATACAGAGCAGTTCAGGCAGATAAGGAACAGTTCAGGCAGATAAGGAACAGTTCAGGCAGATACAGAGAGGTTCAGGCAGACACAGAGAGGTTCAGGCGACACAGAGAGGTTCAGGCAGATACAGGGAGGTTCAGGCAGATACAGGGAGGTTCAGGCAGATACAGGGAGGTTCAGGCAGATACCGACAGGTTCAGGCAGATACCGACAGGTTCAGGCAGATACAGAGAGGTTCAGACAGATACAGAGAGGTTCTGGCAGAGAAGTGATGTGGGCTGTGTTTCAGTCTGTGTCTAAATGTGTGCATATTCATTAACACTTACCAGTAGTTATAAATATGGTAAGGCAGACATAGTTTTTGTGCTGTGTTGGTTTCAGCCAACTATGTTACAAGTGTTTAATTATCACCTTAAATGCATGGTAGAGGTGTGTTTTCTCATGCACCATTAGCATTCTGCACCAGAAGTGACAAACACAACATACAGTGTTGTCTGATTGCTCTGGATTAAAATTCTATCATACTTAATAACTGTCACTTATGCGGTAGATCCAAAGGGAAGAAGGACACACATGTACAGTACAGTGCCTATAGAAAATGATCATACCTCTTCGAAAATAAAACTGCCTGAAATTAGAACCCATTAAAAATATTTTTAATGTTCTGTCACCTTATGCTGGAAACACACTACAGGAGTTTTAAAATCCTAACCGATTTTGAAATCTCGTTGCAGCACACACTTAAAAAATATCTTTACAGATTTTCTTCCCTCAAATCTTAAACATGCTCACACTACAAGATTTCAAAATCGTGGCGCATCACACACTACACAATGTTATTAAGATTATCATGCCAGAGGGGGCGCCTCACGTGATCTATGCAGCAGCTTGAAAGCGGATATAAACTAAATGGATACTGAAACATTATTTTATACAGGGTTTGCAAACGTTTATCCATCCATCTATTAACAAAGTACTGCCATAACAATTCCAATGTATTGTTTTATAATATTGCTCTGTATTGTAAATGTCCACCTTATACCAAGAGTGCTTAATGCGTTTTATATATTGGGTTGCACTTCTGGATTAGGGAACATCCATTCAAAAGAAGTGAAACAATTAATAATAAAACATTTTTATTCATAGTGAAAACTAAATGAGATGTTCCTCCATCTCTGAAGTCCAATGGATCCGTGTTGCAAGTTTCGCATTGCCATTTGGCTACCGTCTTGTCGTAGACTTGTTTCCTATTGGCTATTGCGACAGTACTGACGTAATCACATTCTTACTCATCCCGATAAATATCAAACACGTTTGATATGATCGGGGCGAGCCCGATTTGTCTGAGAGCAGATCGGCAGGTGTAAGATTCGATCTGTGAACGCCTCACATTACCAGATAATGTGCACCGAAAATCTGCACCTCTACAAGATTTTTTCTCAGATTCTCAGGAGGTGAAAATCCGGCATAAATCGGCCTAAAACTCCTGTAGTGTGTGGCCAGCATTAGTGTTTCACAGAGCACCTTTTGGGGTTTTTTTATTTTAGAAGTTCATCATGATTATAGTAAAAACATGTTGACAGAATTACAACTTTGTTCACAATTAGACTTGCCAGTTTACACTTACTTGTATATCCTCTACTGACACAATATATTAACTTTTAGCTTGAATTAATATTAGTATTTTCATTATGATTTCTTCAGCTCATGTTCTGTTTGGATGATTACATGATTGGCACTGTAGCTGTCCACTCACCAAGCTGATTACATGATTGGCACTGTAGCTGTCCACTCACCAAGCTGATTACATGATTGGCACTGTAGCTGTCCACTCACCAAGCTGATTACATGATTGGCACTGTAGCTGTCCACTCACCAAGCTGCTCGGCCAGCATCCGACCATTGTCCACTGACACCACCCTCTCCTCCTCCATGTCACACTTGTTCCCAGCCAGGATCACCTGGGCGTTGTCCCAGGAGTAAGTCTTAATCTGGGTGGACCTGGGGCAACAAGGAAACATTCAATCTGTGAACCAGGAGTAAATCTTAATATGGGTGGACCTGGGGCAACAAGGAAACATTCAATCTGTGAACCAGGAGTAAATCTTAATATGGGTGGACCTGGGGCAACAAGGAAACATTCAATCTGTGAACCAGGGGTAAATCTTAATATGGGTGGACCTGGGGCAACAAGGAAACATTCAATCTGTTAATATCCATAACTCCCATGCAATACCAATACAATTCCTTCCCAAGTTGACGTCTTAAATTCCATTAATTTAAATAACCAATGCAATCCAATCTAAATAGGAACATACAGTATCTCACAAAAGTGAGTACACCCCTCACATTTTTGTAAATGTTTGATTATAACTTTTCATGTGACAACACTAAAGAAATGACACTTTGCTACAATGTAAAGTAGTGAGTGTACAGCTTGTATAACAGCGTAAATATGCTTTCCCCTCAAAATAACTCAACACACAGCCAGTAAGGTCAAAACCGCTGGCAACATAAGTGAGTACACCCCTAAGAGAAAATGTCCAAATTGGGCATTAAATCCTTTATCAGACACTGTTCTCATGAGCAACTTATATTAAGTGCATACACAGTAAAAACGTCAGTGTTAAATTAACACTCTCAGTGTTTATATAGGTCCAGTGGACCTACAGTGCCTTGCGAAAGTATTCGGCCCCCTTGAACTTTTCGACTTTTTGCCACATTTCAGGCTTCAAACATGAAGATATGAAACTTTTTTATACTACATATAAAAAAATATATAATTTTTTGTGAAGAATCAACAACAAGTGGGACACAATCATGAAGTGGAATGAAATTTATTGGATATTTCAAACTTTTTTAACAAATAAAAAACTGACAAATTGGGCGAGCAAAATTATTCAGCCCCCTTGCTTTCAGTGCAGCAAACTCTCTCCAGAAGTTCAGTGAGGATCTCTGAATGATCCAATGTTGACCTAAATGACTAATGATGATAAATAGAATCCACCTGTGTGTAATCAAGTCTCCGTATAAATGCTCCTGCTCTGTGATAGTCTCAGAGGTCCGTTGAAAGCACAGAGAGCATCATGAAGAACAAGGAACACACCTGGCAGGTCCGAGATACTGTTGTGGAGAAGTTTAAAGCCGGATTTGGATACAGAAAGATTTCCCAAGCTTTAAACATCCCAAGGAGCACTGTGCAAGTGATAATATTGAAATGGAAGGAGTATCAGACCACCGCAAATCTACCAAGACCCGGCCGTCCCTCTAAACTTTCAGCTCATACAATGAGAAGACTGATCAGAGATGCAGCCAAGAGACCCATGATCACTCTGGATGAACTGTAGAGAACTACAGCTGAGGTGGGCGAGTCTGTCCATAGGACAACAATCAGTCGTATCAAATCTGGCCTTTATGGAAGAGTGGCAAGAAGAAAGCCATTTCTGAAAGATATCCATAAAAAGTGTTGTTTAAAGGTTGCCACAAGCCACCTGGGAGCCACACCAAACATGTGGAAGAAGGTGATCTGGTCAGATGAAACCAAAATTGAACTTTTTGGCAACAATGCAAAACGTTATGTTTGGCGTAAAAGCAACACAGCTCATCACCCTGAACACACCATCCCCACTGTCAAACCTGGTGGTGGCAGCATCATGGTTTGGGCCTGCTTCTCTTCAGCAGGGACAGGGAAGATGGATAAAATTGATGGGAAGATGGATGGAGCCAAATACAGGACCATTCTGGAAGAAAACCTGATGAGTCTGCAAAAGACCTGAAACTGGGACGGAGATTTGTCTTCCAACAAGACAATGATCCAAAACATAAAGCAAAATCTACAATGGAATGGTTCACAAATCAACATATCCATGTGTTAGAATGGCCAAGTCAAATTTCAGACCTGAATACAATCGAGAATCTGTGGAAAGAACTGAAAACTGCTGTTCACAAACGCTCTCCATCCAACCTCACTGAGCTCGAGGTGTTTTGCAAGTAAGAATGGGCAAAAATTTCAGTCTCTCGATGTGCAAAACTGATAGACACCCCAAGCGACTTACAGCTGTAATCGCAGCAAAAGGTGGCGCTACAAAGTATTAACTTTTTTGCACGCCCAATTTTTCAGTTTTTTATTTGTTAAAAAAGTTTAAAATATCCAATAAATTTCGTTCCACTTCATGATTGTGTCCCACTTGTTGATAATTCTTCACCAAAAATTACAGTTTCATATCTTCATGTTTGAAGCCTGAAATGTGGCAAAAGGTCGAAAAGTTCAAGGGTTCCGAATACTTTCGCAAGGCACTGTATATACACACTGAAGTGTTAATTTAACACTGAAGTTTTTACTGTGTACATTTAAAAAGCTTGGTGAAATACCAGAACAGGGTCAGCAAAGAACAAATTTTGGGCACTTGGACTAGAGAAACAATACTTGGTTTTGACTAGTAATGGGTTTCTGCATATTTTTGACAAAACATAGTATTATATGAACCAAACCTATTTCCATAAACCAAGACTACATTCTCCTGATCCTGTCATGAACACAACCACTATGAAACATTACTGAATGAACACTTCTGCCAATGAGTGAGATTAAAATGACCAAACACTCTGCATTACCTGAAAGAATCTATTACAAAAACACCTCAGCATCATAATTGAAGCCTTTAAAAGGGTAAAGGGACTGAAAATGGCATGGCGTCCTACAATTTGATTAATAAATGTCCTATTACAGCATTTGGTGGACTGTTTGAAGCCTGGGTTTTAAGAGGGCCACACGCTTTAGTAACCTGGCGCCATGGCAACAGCATGGCTGCCTGGAGAGCAAAGCCCTGTTTTGATAGTTGTGTCGGTGTGAGGGTGAGAAGTACTACCAGTTCTGTATGTACACAATATCAACAACAACAACAACAACAATACAGAGTAATTATGTCTTACCAGCAAGAAAATGATAAAGAAAGAGAACAAACGAAAGAAGAAGGATGGAGTGAGAGAGGAAAGAGGAAAGAAAAGGGATGGAGCGAGAGATTTGTGCGTAACATGCAATAAACAAATCAGTGTCATCTCCCATTCTCTTTAAGTACCAGGTGTGTTTGTACCTTGGCGCATTGCTATTATGATGGCAGATGGCACCGTAATATTTTTCTTTGTAATATTTTGCATGTTTGTGTGCTGCTGCGCTTCCCTGTGTGTGTGCAACAAGCATAGTGTGCACGCTGTGCCTATGCCATAGGTGCATTTGACTAATTTGCTGTTAAAATAACTATGACGTGCTGCGCCATTGACTTTAGACCAGGTTTTTGTTGGTCAATGGCGCGATCCCTTTCCGATGCCTCAACATAGCAATACACCCAGAATGACCAGCACGTCCATGGGTACAAATATGGGCTCAGGTGCATTTGCTAGTTAAATGACGCGGGCGCTGGACGGGAAATTGACAACGGCATCCGTCTTAAGGTCCAGATCCACTTGTCCGTGCTACACTTTTGTCACGTCGCACCTCGCTCTATTCCTATGTGTGACGTCAAGCGACTTTAATGCGCCCGCAAAGCCTCCCGGGAAGGCGGCGCTGCATTTGAGAAAATGTCACGCTACAAAATAGCTGGCCGATGCCTAGCTTTATGCAAATGCCAGCCGACAGAAGTGTACCACGGACAAGCGGATCTGCACTTCTCTCGCCTGCCGTGTGGTGTCGGGACGCCACCCTCAATTTTGTATGTTGATTGGCTTTCCTCAAGTATAGCTGTGGGCTACAGCCACAATCAGTTTCTTCTCCATTTTTGCTACATCAACAAGAAAGGACCCATGGCGAGCCTTCCCCCGTCTCCTTTGTGCTCTACTTCTATTGGATAATCTCGTTCAACGGATTCATTTGCATAAAGCTAGGCATCGGCTAGCTTTTTTGTAGCGCAACATTTTCTCAAATGCAGCGGCGCCTTCCCGGGATGCTTTGCATGCACGTTGAAGTCGCTTGACGTCACTCATAGGAATAGAGCGAGGTGCGACGCAACAGAAGTGAAGCACGGACAAATGGATCTGCACCTTTAAATTAGAAAAGACACTTGCGTTCGGGCTTTGCGCTGTGTTGCGCCGGGTGCAAGATAGGGCCCATTTTGTCTAGTTAGGGACGATACGTTCTGTTACTTTTAACCCATTGCTGTCAGTTAAACTGCATCTGTATTTAAGACATTAATTGCAAAATTTTACACAAAATGTTTTAGAGCAATATTGTGATGTCGTACCACATATACTGTTTTTAGGGTGCAGTTTGCAAAATTTGATCTTTATTGTTTAGGAACGAGAACAGGAATATTCCTTAATTAGCACTCTAGACTGCATGCTCCTATCAATATGGAACCCATAGGCCCTGTGGAGCCTTGCTTAAAGCCAAGCTGTGTTAATTCATACAGAGATGACATTAACTAGGATTTCATGTAACGGTAGTTATTCGTTCATGTCAGAAAAGCTTAAAATATCCATACCAGATTTCCATACCAGAATTCGCCTCAATGTTTATTTCGAATGGCAGGAAGACATCTTCATCTATTCTTTTTATCATGTATTTTCCTTGTGTCCTTTTGTGAGGTGAAACGGGAAACCGATGGTTAGCTAATCTTTCCCTAATATTTACCCCTAGTCAGTTCTTATGAAAATGTAGTAACCAAGGAAATGTTCAGGGAATGTCATTAATAGAATGATTAAAGGACATCATATTAATCGAGAAGAACACTGGCTCTGTCGTCACAAGGCTGGGTTAATGCCCACTTCATTGGCATTGCGTCAACATGAGGCTGGGTCAATGCCCGCTTCGTTGGCACAGAACGTCGGCTGGTGAACCCTCCGTTGCATTCTCCTGACTGTCACCATGTGAGATCACAGAGTCCTTAAAGCCCTCCTGTGAGCTGTATTTGGTTGTGGGTTTAGAACCCAGTGGGTTTACAACCCATGACGCGCTGTGTCAGATTCTCTCCCCTCACTGGAAACAGTCAGTCATTACCATTCAGGTAAGGACCCCTAAAATGCTTGATTAGCATTTTCTACAAAGCTTAGTAGTGGGCTATGACTGAGAGTGAAATCTCTTGTTCTGCATATCACATATTTCATCGGATATTATACCTATTATTATATATTTCTCTTATTAAAACTATTGTTATGCATATCTCTTATTAAATGTCTTGTTACATCTCCTATTAAATCGTCTTGTTACGATAGTTCAAGTTTCATTATGCATATCTATTATTTAATCTCTCATTCCGTCTCTAATTTCATCTCTTATGTTATCTCTTCTGTCCCCTC
This sequence comes from Umbra pygmaea, assembly GCA_016801145.1. NCBI lineage: Eukaryota > Metazoa > Chordata > Actinopteri > Esociformes > Umbridae > Umbra > Umbra pygmaea. The sequence goes on along the minus strand of JACXGM010020504.1, from coordinate 2,885 downwards.
TTCTAATTTCTACTCTGTATCTCTCCCTTCCTCAGTCTCACTCATCTCACACCAGTCTTCTTTCCGTTGCTGTCACTCTCGCTGTATATGACTGGCATTAAATCACGAGCCTCCCTTATGAATACCATTGAGCACACAATTACCCATAATGCTTGTTTGCCACTGCAGCTGGGATTGTTCATTGTTATGGTAATGGGGAAAGCTTGTCCATTTCCCTCCAGGATCTCGGAGACTAAGGTACTGATCTAGGATCAAATGTTTGCTTTTATAGATAATAAATATGATTACATTGTCCAGAAAAATCTGATCTTAGACCAGCGCTCTGACTATAAATATGGTCCCTGGTCTGGATGTGGTACCATGTAATGTACTGTCGGTGCACCTCAGCTGTGCCCATTTGTAAACCAATGAGCAGGCTTTATGTTACCATTGTACATCACAGGGTTACAGTGAGGAGAACAAGTATTTGATACACTGCCGGTTTTGCAGGTTTTCCTACTTACAAAGCATATAGAGGTCTGTAATTTTCATCATAGGTACACTTCAACTGTGAAAGACGGAATCTAAAACAAAAATCCAGAATATCACATTTTAAACCTGTGGTTTATTCAACATAGAGGGACAAAAGCTGTCATAATGAATGGTCAATACCCACAGGGCCGGTGCTAAATAACGTAAGCATTCAATACTGTAACACACAGACTGAATAAGTGAGTCTGCTTAATTAGAGTCCTGGAGAACCTGTAAGAAACCCAAATCCGGTTGTGATCAAATAAACAAGGCTTTTTGGCCAGTGTACATTGTCAATGTAAAGAAGTTCAAACTAGAAGTAACGAGCATGGAACATTATAGAAAAAATGTTCTAATCTAATTTTTACAGTGCCTTGTTTCATATGCAACTTAATTATGATTTAATGTTTCACAATTGCTATTTTAATTCATCCCAAAGGTGTTCAATGGGGTTGCTGTCAGGGCTCTGTGCAGGCCACTTGAGTTCCTCCTTACCAAACTTGTCAAACCATGTCTTTAAGGACCCCACTTTGTGCACAGGGGTACAGTCATGCTGGAACAGGAAAGGGTGTTCCCCAAACTGTTGCCACAATTTTGGAAGCACCCAATTGTCTAAAATGTCTTTGGGCCCTATCTTGCACCCGGCGCAATGCAGCGCAATGCCCGAACACAAGTGTCTTTGCTAGTTTAAGGCCGACGCAGTTGTCAATTTCCCGCTCTGCCCGCTCCGTTTAAATAGCAAGTGTACCTGCGCCCATATTTGTGCCCATGGAGTGCTGGTCTAACAGGGAGGTGTGTTTACGATAACTCTGGGTGTATTGCTATCTTGAGGCATCGGAAAGTGACTGCGCCATTAACCAACAAAAACCTGGTCTAAAGTCAATGGGGCATTATGTCGTTATTTTAACAGCAAATTAGTCAAATGCACCTATGCGTATGCACAGCGTGTGCACACTATACATGTTGCAACACACAGGGAAGCGCAGCAGCACACGAACATGCAAAAGGTTACAAATAAAAATATTATGGTGCAAATCTGCCATCATAATTGCAATGCGCGAAAGGTACAAACGCGCCTGGCTCTTAAAGGGAATGGGAGATTCTAAACTGATTGGTTTATTGCATTACGCCCAAAACACACCCATGAATTAATGAAGACACTTAGTACAACCCTCTTAGATCATGCGCCCAGCGCATGGACCCTTTCATCCGCTGTCAAAATAGCAAAAGTGGATTTGGACACGCCCAATGCGCACTTGCGCCATGCGCTTCACGCCATGCGCTTAGATCCTTAAAATAGGGCCCTTTGTGTCCAGTAGCATTAAGATAACCCTTTACTGGAACTAAGAGGCCTACTCCAAATCCTGAAAAACAGCCCCAGACCATTATGCTTCCTCCACTATTAGTAGGGGTATCCACATTCTTTTGTTCATAGCATGCTGTATGTATTACTCAATCTATCATATAACTATCAGGCAGATACCCAAACTTCTCAACAACTAACAATTTGTTTACCATCTTGTGATTTGCGAAACAACTATGGAGTTCTTCTAACAGCCTTCCAAGACTCAATATTATTTAATTAGATCAGCTTGGACTGGAGTGTGAATGAAAACAGTCAAGCTACCCTGCACGTACATTCATTCAACCAGACAGAAGCCTGTGTTGGCCTGACATTATTTAGCTGTTCTTCCTGTAAGCAAACGTTGTGTGACAAGCTTTTTTGCTGTAGGTAACTACATGAGGCAACTGTTGCAGCTATCGATCCAGACTCTGCCTTCAGGGGAACAGACAGAGCAGCAGAATTAGTTTGTGTGCATGATGCTTCCCCTCAAGCCACAAAATGGCTGCCTTTGACCACTGAGGTGGAAGTTCCAGGCCAACCACTGACTCATCGCTGTTTTATTTGATTATTCGGAAACAGGACATACTGTGCATGGTATAAAGGAGTCACAATAACACCCTGTTATAGATACAAAACTTAAGATTGAGATTAAATCAGAAAGAAAGGAACTTGATGTACCTGGTGAAGAAAACGGACAGAAGTAAACATTTGACTCACCAGTCCTGCACACAGCTGAACGACTCCTCGTTGGTGATGTCATACATGAGGATAAAACCCATGGCTCCTCTGTAGTATGCTGTGGTGATGGTACGATATCGCTCCTGACCCGCTGTGTCCTACAGGCAGACGGACACACGTCTTTAATATGAAACTGGACATTTTTAGGTTTCATTAAGGGCAGTTTAGATTACTAAAGACAGTTTAGACTACTAAAGACAGTTTAAATTACTGAAGACAGTATAGATTACTAAAGACAGTATAGATTACTAAAGATAGTATAGATTACTAAAGGCAGTTTAGATTAATAAAG
>JACXGM010020503.1:0-17767 GCA_016801145.1 Umbra pygmaea | reverse complement strand
ATGTCCTGCTCATCTCCCAGTGCCATGTCCTGATCATCTCCCAGTGCCATGTCCTGATCATCTCCCAGTGCCATGTCCTGATCATCTCCCCGTGCCATGTCCTGCTCATCTCCCCGTGCCATGTCCTGCTCCTCTCCCCGTGCCATGTCCTGCTCCTCTCCCTGTGCCATGTCCTGCCCCTGTCCCCGCTCCGGTGCTTGTCCCCGGGTCTACGCCTGCCCCGGTCTCTGTGTCTGTCTGTGCAATGTCCTTCCAGGTTCCTGTGTCTGCTGTGGTTCCGGTGCCTGGTCCGCCTTTGCCTCAGCCCTCGACGCCCCCTCCGGCCTGGCCGCCTCCTGTGGGGCCATTGACTCCGCCTTTGTCGGCCCGGACTCTGCCTCTGGTGCCGCCTGCCTGGCCTCCGCCTCGGCCTTCACTTCTGCCTTGCTCGGCCGAACCTCCGCCTGCCCGGACTCAGCCGTCCAGCCCGTCGCTGCTGCCTCCATCCTCCGGACCTCCGTTGCTACTTCGTCTCTCCGGTCTGCAGCTGCTGCCTTCGCCCACTGGACCGCCGCGTCTGCCTCGGCCCGGCCTCTTCATGCCTGGCCTCCCTTGGCCGGACCTCCTCAGGCCTTGTCCCTGTCTAACCATTATCTGCTGGGGCCTGCTCGCCCCTGGGCCGCCCCTTGTTCCTGGACTCCCTCTGTTGTTGGCGCTTCGGGAGCCGCGCCTTGAAGGGGGGGTCCTGTAACGATCCCCTTCTTGCCCTGGCAGGGATTATACCTGGACTCTTGTTTAATTTTATGTTTTGCTTTTCCCTGTTTTAGTCATATATATTTGTTTGTTTAGTCCTTGTGTAATCCTAGTATATGCTCATCCAGTCCAGGTTTTAGTTCAGCCCTTTATGTCTTCCCTCCATTTCCTAGTCTTGTTCCTGTTGCCTTTATCACATGGTTCTGTTATCCAATCCCCATATTGTATTCCCCTCACAGCTGTTCAGTGTTTGTCATTAGTCTCCTATTTAGTTTCAGTCCTGTGTAGCACTTGTTGTCTGGTCATTGTCATGTCACGGAAAGTTCTGCCTGGTCATGTTTGGTTACACCATTGTTATGTGAGTACTTGTGCCTCTCATGTCCCATTTTGTTTTGTAGAGATGTATATCTTTCAGCCTAAGTTCTAGTTTGTAGTTTTTCCATGAGTTTGAGTTCTAGCGTGTTTATTTTGCCATTCTCCTACGGGATTGTTTTGTTTATAAAGTAGATTATTGTTTATATTTCTGGAGTCTTTGAGCCTGTTCTTGACTAAGTCAATGCCTTATACCGTCTTGCCTGAGTTTAATCGTGATAGGCTCCAGTGGTTGCCTCATTACAACCTGCCTATTATTAAGGTATAAAAATGATGGAAACACTGGTTAGTTGTACAATCAACTTTTGGATTTATTTGTGTTTTACCTTTATAATTTGGATTTCATATTTTATACAAATTCTTCCATAATGGCTGTACTGTAAAAAATTGGTGTAAATTTACATGGAAATTCTACAGTAATATACTGTTTTCTTGACATACAGCACATTACTGTAAACAGAAAAATGTTAAGGGTGTTTCAGCACCTCCCTCTGCAAATGTTTGTAATTACAGTATTTAACTGTAAACTAGTACACCAGGGACTAGTTGATTAGTAGACAAATTGAATCAGGTGTGCTAGCTCAAATATATGGACTGGCTGGTGGTACTTTAGGAAAGGTTAACATGTGATCACAAATGTTTCCTTCACAGCAAATATCTCATCTCATGTGAAATTGTTTGAAAACAGATTCATGTTGCTCTCAGCTTGCTAGTTGGTAGTTTAATTAAGATTAAACTGTTCAGATTTATGAACATGGCTGCAAAAGCCAGGTCGAAATTTGGATTTTTAGTCTGAAGTACATTATGCCTGATATTTTTTAAATAGTTTGAAACAAAACTACTATGGGTTGTAATATACTGGACTATTTGTTGATTTAATGAGAATTTGAAGTAGGGATGCTCATTTTGACCTTTTAACCGTTAACCGAAAGTAAAATCTTTGACCGATTAATACTATCAGTTAGTGTTAAATTTTTTTTACGTATATAGCTTATATTTGTTAAATCACGTGGCGCTTTGACACACGCAACCAGAGCCTGGCGCTTTGTTTTGAAAGGTGGGGAGATATAGGTAATGAGGAGCGAAAAATACTGGCTGCCTGTTTTGCGTCTGCAACACGTTCTTCATTTAAAAACAACCCTTTGACATTTATGATGACTGTGATATTAACTTGTACTTTTTTCATGTACAGAAACGTATAACGCTATCGTATTAGGAAGCATATATTATTATATTGGCTATAATTCATCATGCTCCTGATGCATTATAGCCAACAAAATAATGTTACCTTAAACATAACACACACAGTGATTGACAACACACACACTTTATTTTCTGAGAGGACCGTAATGGTCATTAACTTTTATTAATGTTTTTTTTACAGTTATAATGTTTATTTAAAAAAAATGTAAATGGTTAAATATACTAATAATATAACTGTATTAGGTTTATTGTAAAAAATATTGCACCTATGAGTCATACTAGATTAAAAGGTTAGTGTGTTTGGTGATTGGACAATTGCTGCAGACAAAATGGAAATGTAGTATGGAATAAAATGTATGTACTTTTGTTGTTTAACAGGTTATGCATTCACAGCGCCTTAATGAGCCTCCTCTTACAGCATGGGCCATCCTTAAGTTGTCAGGTGAAGTGTCCTCAGCCCACTGCACTTGCATGGCTGGTGTAGCAGAGTCCTGCACCCATGTTGGAGCCTTGCTTTTTAAGATGGAGGCAACTGTCCGCTGCAGGGAAAAGGCCACAGTCACTGAACGGCCGGCCTACTGGATGCTGCCAAGCAATGTTCACAAGGTCCATCCAGAGGTTGGTCACAAAATCAACTGAGACAACCTTGCATGCAAGACACCAACAGTCTCTTGAAATGCAGCACTAACAGTTGTTCTGTGCACATGAAACACATGGCCGAGATGCTGAATAGGCAGGTCTAACCTGAGACGCATCAAAGTCAACAGGGTCATTTGGAAGGGTGTGAGCTTCCTATTTCCTTAAGACAGACATGCCATGATACTACATAATAGCACCAGTAAAACCGCAAAGGAAGGAAGTCCTGTGTAATACTTAACTTTGGCATCATCACCCCTCAGGAACTGTTCATTCATTCTGTGTTTGTCCAGCTCCTCCTTTAGTTGTCTGTTTTCCTCCAAAAGACGGTTGAGGAATTCTTGCCTAGATTGGCAGTGTGTACATTCCTCACCACTCAGTTCAGGGTGCTCAGCATCTTGGTGCTAAGTGTCTTGGTGCTCAGCGTCTTGGTGCTCAGCGTCTTGGTGCTCAGCGTCTTGGTGCTCAGCGTCGTCCTGGTGCGCTGCGTCGTCCTGGTGCGCTGCGTCGTCCTGGTGCGCTGCGTCGTCCTGGTGCGGCGGTGGATGCTCTTCGGCTGCTCTCCTCTCTCTGCCCCTTGGCTCCAGTGGTTGCCAGTCTGCCCTCACCTTGCGCTTTGCATACCGGTCAAACCTCCCCTGGTCTGTCGCCTGAACATCGCTGTGGCCCAACAGCAAAGACGGCTTCCAGTCAGGGTGGTTCTCCAGCATTTCATATGATGGTTCACCTAAAACAAAGCAAATTCATATTATGACAATTACACAATGTCAACAATATCTCAAGCTGGCAAACTCATTACATTTACATTCAATCGTTTAGCAGATGATGACAGCATTTTCCTCTTTGGGTGAACTCTCCCTTTATTGTCAAACTATTTGTTTTGTATTTTTATTATTTCCTGTAATGGTAACATTATTCCTTTATTTGATATTGACACAAAGCAGTGGACTCAGGCCCAGAGAATGATTTTACTGTCATCAGATGATTTTGTAGGCTTGGCATACACAAGTGGGTCAAAGACATTAAAGCATCTAAAAATGAATGTGTAATACAGCTGTAAATAAATAAAAATTTCTAGCACAATATAATGTGTCCTGTTCAATTTTATATTTTTCAGACCAAAAAAGAATGACTACACAATGAAACATTTTTACCATGATTTACAGTAGACACCCACTAAAATATCATTCACATTCAAATTCAATGACAATTTTACACTTTGGGAAATTATTTCCCTCATGTGTTGACATTTTTTCAGAAAAGTTATTTAAAATATTAAAAGTCAACACTATACTTGCATTTAAGATGTTTGTTATGTAGATCAAATGCCTTCTGTAAATTTTATTTGATGCGGACACCATGACGTCTTTTGATCCATATGTGCACCACTTGAAAGCTAGAAAACACAGAGGTCCTTCACCTCTACAGCCCGATAACATGAACAAAACTACACAATCTAAGAAAATTTACCTGAGTGAAAATGCACAGAACATACTCTCATCGTCTGAGAAATATTTTCGAAAGTTATGTCCTTTCTTCGTACCGCGGCTACCCAAGCCATCCGACGTCTTCTCGTCACATCAGCAACATGCTCTCCTTCATTCCTTTTCCATGTCGGAAATGTGAAAAACCGAATACCGTCAATTTTATTACCACGACAGTCGTGTGACCTGTAATGGCATTTTTTCACACCGCAACATCGTCCAGGCATGGCGAAATATAGAGGTAACCTCACTCTCAACAAAGTACTGTACTGTCTCCAACCGTTTCCAAATCAAGCACTGTTTACAAGTAGTTACCACCTAAGATGGCGGCACCGTGTAACTTACGTAAGCAGTGATGTCACCTTTTCATTCTCAATAGTTCCCTGAAGGATTGATTTTAAGGTCCTCCTGCTTGTTTATAAAATTCTAAATGTCTCAGGACCAGCCTATTTTGCAGATTCTCAAAAATCCTATGTTCCACTAAGGGCCCTCAGATTTTCTACTGCTAACCTGCTAAGGGCATAAAACCCCACTTATAATAGTGGATTTGTATATAGCTTGTTTTCATATGACGTCACGTCACTGCTTTGCCATGGCGCGAAATACAGATGGCGGGCAGGAAGTAATTTGCTACGTTTAGACAGCACAATAACAAACTGAAAATGCCTATGGTTTGCGTGGTTTATGGTTGCAAATATCGATCAAGCCGAGAAACCACAAGGAGTTTTTATCGTGTACCAAAAGTTGTTATTCATAAGGGGGAAAAATGCAAGAAATTGACAGAGAAACGCCTGAAAAAATGGCTTGTAAACTTACGCCTGCGGTCGGGAGGAGCAGAATCGGAAAATGCCTGTGAGTGCAGTGATCACTTCGTCAAAGGTAAGTTAATAGAACTTATGTGGCTATGTTTGTGTAACTGTAACGTACCAGTGTTTGAACTTTAAAAAGTCAAAGTAATTGTTTATTTTCTTTGAGTTTGTAAATTAGCCCTGTAACTGAAGACAAATATGTAATGTTAGCAAAGCTAACTACAAAGTGTTTTAAGTGTGAAGCCTTATTGCATGGTTCATCTATGGATGTGCGTGACAATAGCCTATGATTTAAACAATAAATAGAACAAGCAACACTAATTAGTGTTAACAGTTATACAAAATTAACAGGCAAAAATAACTTACCCTGCCATGCAATTGCAATGACCTGTAATGACTTCTCCGCTTTTACAATGATCCACCAAAAGTGGTGTTTCGGTGGACCTTTGAGAGTGGTTAACCTAATAACGTAAAGTAAACAACCGTAAAAGTAACGTTGAACGGTTGTTAGGTATACGGATTAAAACACAGGCCAAAAAAGTCACTCACCCGGGCATAAACCAAACGACAGTCATTGTGGAGCATCTTGGAACCGAGATCGTGGACCCAACCTCTTACAAAGAAGTTGTATGCCTCCATACTTTTGTATGCTTTCATTTGTTGTCTTGAATAGAAGGATGTTTGTAGGACAAGGTAGTTGCTGATATCTACCGCCTCTATGGCAGGCAAATCTTTCAATTCAGTTGAAAATTCGCTCCTCTTTATAACGTAAGGATCACGTCCAACATATGTTTAGATTTTTTGTTTATCTTTCTCTTGTAATCGCGTCTAAAGTTGTACTGTACAGACTTTCCTCCATCTCGTTCATTCACCTCATAGATGTATACACTCAGCTCTTCACCTTCCGCCCTCCATTCGAATTTCGCGCGTCATCACTATCACGTGACTAGCACTCCAGATATTCAAACCAACAGAGCTATGTTTTGTAATCCCCCGGAATTCTCCTTTAAAATAAATCTGTGATTTTGAAAGCTACACCCTCCCACTTCCTTGACTTTTACTAAATATGTGTATTTTACATTATTCTGTTGTCCAAAAAAAAAATCTCAAACAGAAAGCCATTTATAGATTATTTCTATGTTTTTTACCCCTAATTCCTACTAAAACTGTCAAAATCAGACGCCTCCTAATGTTGGAACCCAGACAATTATCTGGTACCCAGGCGCTAAGCAACCCAGGCACTAAAACACCACTCACTGAATGAATGCTGTTAATGGCTGAATGGCCAAAGACCTCAGACAAAAGACATTTAGCCCTGGCTGAGAATTAACTAAATAATGTGTATCATGTCCTAAAATATTTTTATTATAGTCTTTGCAATATAATGTAATAATTAAAGTGACTGACTATCATGTGTTTTTTAGAATTGTCGCCGATTATTTACTATGAAACGCTGTTTCTCATAAATCAACATTTTGCTGAGTCTATGCTTCGTGTTGTAGCAAAGTAAGAAATTCAATAATATTTGTATTATATGTAGGCTATTTATTGTTTACTATGCTACCATAATCCTGAAGTTTTAAAATCACAATTGGCCAAATGCCACCACGTTTACTCATGTAATTCTACATGATATATTACACCAAAAAACATAAGTAATGAAATATCATTTGGGATTGAATTTACAAGTAAATATAATAAATTGTTACATTTTCTATCAGAGAGAGGGAGAATCAGATCAAACCATTTGAAATCTGACTTAGAATTGCCCCTTCTGCTATTTGAATGTACAATAATATTCAGGTGAGCAAGGAAATATTGTTCTTCACCAGCTCAGACATAGTATGGCACTATAGGCTACATGAACTTAGATTTTTTGTGTATGGATGTACTTTTATAATTATTTAGGATGTTTGTGATTTTCTATCGGAATAAATACTTATTTATTTGCATCTGCTCATTATAGCAACGCTGCTGACCAGAAAAAAGAATAGACTTGAAACTGAAATTTTTCGACTAGTGTTGGCAGTCTAAAGATTGAATGGATTTCCCAGAAGTGTAACGAAATTCTATCTTGTACTGTTATAAAGTACATTCAACAACAACAAAAAAGTATAGATGGAATAAAACAAATGACCACTGTGTGAGATCCAATTGTTTCCTTCAGACAGTTTGCCAGCTTTATTTGAATGTCAATGGAATTAGAAACATTCCTGTGTGTGGGTTTTATTTGCGGACCGGCTGGTTGCTCAATGGAAGCACTATAGCCTCCCACGATCAGTTTGTACAACAAGGCGTGCAGAGGGGTTGGAGGAGGGGCCATGAAAATAGGCTATGACTATTACACTCAAAGCATTCATTGCACTTTTGTATGTTTGTGGCGCATATGGAGGGTAGAGCATGGATGTGGAGTCATTTTGGTCTGATCGATATGGAGTTGACAGAGATTATGCAATAGGCCTACCTGCGTTTTGATGGTAAGTATACAAGAAGACAACGCTTGGAAATGGACAGGTTTTCTACAGTCTCAGGCTATCATTCATTAAAATAAGGTTTTATTCAGATTTATTTTGGCTGTGGTCCCGCATTGTGATTTTGATGACATGCAAATAATATCTAATGTCGTTATTCATGTTTTGTGAATTTGTGTGTTGCGGTCCTCCAGTCCGAAATCAGTGTTTTGTATACTGACTTTTAATTTTAAATTGCATATAGCTCTAAAAGTCGGAAGACAGAACTCCCGTAAACCAGTTGGTAAGTCCGCTAGACAGGAATATGGAAAATAGGTGTTTTTCATGTTTAACATCAATTTATAATAAGCCCACAGACCGCTGGATTACAAAAAACATTTGTTTTAGATTGAGCTTGATTTGTGAAAACTTTGAATCATATAATAATAATAATGATAATAAAGGCTTTGAATCATATGTTTGTATCAGTTTAATATCATATATAGTTCCCTGATGGGGAAGGTATCTATATATATATATATATATAAAATTGATTTTTCAAACAGGTTGTCGGAAGTGGGGCTTCCTCCGTCCACTCTACGCATTAACTTGGTATTGCAGTACCTCCAGGAATGGTGCACCCATTTCAAGTGTGAAAATGAAAAAGTATATTATCCTCCGCTGAAAAAAGCAGACTACCTAGCTAGTGAATCTTCACAACTGGAGGCGAAGCCCTATTCATTTCCTTTTGAATTTCCCTGCTATTATCAGTTATCCTCCCCTGACAAAGCTAGCTAGCTATTGCTAACACTGGGCATCGTGGGCATCGTCTGTGTTTTGTCATTTTACAACCAGAAGGTGTGAGTAGTATTGGTTCTCATGACATCCCTATGTAAATGTACCTTCTGTAATATATCAGAATTGGTCACAGGTTTGAATAATTTTGCAAACCACTTCACAGTTCCTCTACGGATATGCATACAGTATGTCCCACACGAGTGTACGTCTGCGGGTATCTCTAGCTCATGATATGAAGTTATAGCTCAAGATACTGTTGTATTTGTTGATGGTATTATTCTAAGAAATCCTCTGCATTTCTTTTGTGCCTTCTCTTCATGTAGGAATGGGCCCATATGACTTCCTGGCTAGGCAGATGGTCATTGATCTCAACTCTGTCGTTGTGTCTGTAGAGTGAGTATATTATGGACATCTGAAATGTAAATGGTAACTATGTTATATTATGCACTGGTTTTAAAGGACCAATGTGTTAGTCGCAATCAATTTTTTTAGTATTCCAACAACAGTCTCCACACACACACACACACACACACACACACACACACACACACACACACACACACACACACCCATACACACACACACACTCTTTAATTAGTGCACAATTGAGACATGCACCAATAGACTAAAAATAAGTCATTGTTTGGTTAAACTTGGTAATAAATATCTTCCTAATTCTGATTATAAAAACTGGTATTGCATAAACTTAAGTGACTTGCATTACTGCATGCCTGATGTTGTGTAGGTCCCCCTTTTACCAACCAAACAGCCCCATAATGCAACAAACTGTGACACCTTTATATCAGAACCAGCATGAACTTTTTCAGCAAATTGAGCTAGAGTAGCTTGTCTATTGGATCGGAACACACGGGCCAGCCTTCACTCCCCACGTGCATCATTGAGCCTTGGCCGCCAATGACCCTGTCGCTGGTTCACTGCCTTTCCTTCATTGGACCACATTACTGATCACTGCATACCGCAAACTCCCCACAAGAGCTGCAGTTTTGAAGATGCTCAAAAGAGAACATGGTTTAATCACAAACAAGTCCATTGCATGTAGCATGCTAACAACGTAGCTATTGTTTAATACTATATCATACTACAGTAGCTGACTGGCTGGTCAGCTTATATTAACGGTACCCAAGCAAGCACAGGTATTATTTGCTGCTGTTATGAGTGTAATCAGTAGAGTTTTAAACAAAACAGCTTAGAAATGTATAGTTTGTTTACAACAAGGTGAAACATTTGAAAAGTGAAAATTACCAGAATCAGTAACTAGACTGTTCTGTATGTTTAACTCATGTTATTTATTTACCTGTATCTCTTTACAGAGGTAAACTTGGTTGTAAATTATCCCAAATTCCTATTTTTAAGTGCAAATTTTTTCAAAATATACATCTCAAACATCTTTGCAGTAAATAAGGACTATAAAGCATTCATTATGTGTGGCAGTCTGCAAGATCCTCTCGGATGTCACGCCATCTCATTGTTGGCTATAAGTCAAAATTGCCTGTCAAAATTGATGTTTTTACGTTTTTTTTATAGATTACACCCTTAACTTCATTGTAATGTACAAAATAACCATGATTACTTATGAAAAACAGTTAATATCAGTGGTTTTCAGACAGATTTTCAAGTCTTGTCAAATTGAGAGCTGTGTTGTCACCTCGCCTTCTCTTTTGAGTGCTGCAGGAGACAGACACAAGCAACTGATCACTGAAGTCAGGCTGTATTAAACTTTTAAAAAAAAAACTTGCTGAAAGTTATTAGTCTAACTGTCATTTTCATTCACAACATGATTAAGAAGAAATTGATTTCCTTTCCATTTACGCTACAGCAAAATACAGTCCCATTTTTAGAAGAGGGCCCATGCTGCAAAGTTTTAGCTGGCAGGTTAAGAAAATAGGCTATGATAAACATAATTGCAGTAATGTCACAAAGTATTATACACTCACCTAAAGGATTACCATACTAATACTGTGTTTGACCTCCTTTCGCCTTTAGGACTGCCTTAATTCTACGTAGCATTGATTCAACAAGGTGCTGAAAGCATTCTTTAGAAATGTTGGCCCATATTGATAGGATAGCATCTTGCAGTTGATGGAGATTTGTGGGATGCCATTTTAGTACAGTGAAGTCATTGTCATGTTCAAGAAACCAATTTGAAATTATTCGAGCTTTGTGACATGGTGCATTATCCTGCTGGAATTAGCCGTCAGAGGATGGGTACATGGTGGCCATAAAGGGATGGACTTGGTCAGAAGCAATGCTCAGGTAGGCTGTGGCATTCCTACTTACAAAGCATGTAGAAGTCTGTCATTTTTATCATAGGTAAACTTCAACTGTGAGAGACGGAATCCAAAACAAAAATACAGAATATCACAAATAATTAATTAGCATTTTATTGCATGTCATAAGTATTTGATACCTCAGACAAGCAGAACTCAACATTTGGTACAGAAACCTTTGATTGCAATTACAAAAATCATACGTTTCCTGTAGTTCTTGACCAGTTTTGCACACTCTGTAGCAGGGATTTTGGCCCACTCTTCCATACAGACCATCTCCAGATCCTTTAGGTTTCGGGGCTGTCGCTAGGCAATACGGACTTTCAGCTCCCTCCAAAGATTTTCTATTGGGTTCAGGTCTGGAGACTGGCTAGGCCACTCCAGGACCTTGAGATGCTTCTTATGGAGCCACTCCTTAGTTGCCCTGGCTGTGTGTTTTGGGTCATTGTCATGCTGGAAGACCCAGCCATGACCCATCTTCAATGCTCTTACTGAGGGAAGGCGGTTGTTGGCCAAGATCTTGCGATACATGGGCCCCATCCATCCTCTCCTCAATACAGTGCAGTCGCCCTGTCCCATTTGCAGAAAAGCATCCTCAAAGTTGATGTTTCCACCTCCATGCTTCACGGTTGGGATGGTGTTCTTGGGGTTTTACTCATCTTTCTTTCTCCAAACACAGTGATTAGACCATAAAGCTCTACCCAGACTTGAACTTCTTCCATTTTCTAATAATTGTGCCAAGAGTTGTTGCCTTCTCACCAAGCTGCTTGCCTATTGTCCTGTAGCCCATCCCAGCCTTGTGCAGGTCTACAATTTTATCCCTGATGTCCTTACACAGTTCTCTGGTCTTGGCCATTGTAGAGAGGTTGGAGTCTGTTTGATTGAGTGTGTGGACAGGTGTGTCTTTTATACAGGTAACAAGTTCAAACAGGTGCAGTTAAGTTAGGCTTCTTAAAGAAAAGATAACAGGTTTGTGAGAGCTGGAATTATGACTGGTTGGTGATCAAATACTTTTTGGTCATGCAATAAAAAGCAAATTATTTATTTTAAAATCATATGATATCATGTGATATTCTGGATTTTTGTTTTAGATTCCGGCTCTCACAGTTGAAGTGTACCTATGATGAAAATGACAGACCTCTACATGTTTGTAAGTAGGAAAACCTGCAAAATTGGCAGTGCACCAAATACTTGTTCTCCCCACTGTATGTACAGCTATGTGCAGTGTGGTACCATTGTAGTGCAAAAACACTAACATGAGAGTAGTAAATTGAATACTGTTTAATATAATTAAACATAAAATCTGAAGATTCAACTTTGCTAGACTTTTTTCCATTTGCAGGGCACAAAACGCTTACTGCCAATATGAAACAACAACATAAATGGTAAACCTCACTGCTTACCGTCCTGTATGATTGTTCACTGCGATCGATCATAACTTCACATTGTACACAAATCATTTTTACCTTTCTATTTTTATACATGTACAGTATATAGCGTCTCATAACTGTGCACCCATTTTTCTTTTGCACTACTTTCTCTTACGTTAAAGGAATACTTCACCGCTGGACAGATTAATACACATTTGAAATGGGTATTTTATGTATTAGAAATGTTATAAAGTTTAGAAGTTGGTGCCTTCTGGTTCAAGAAAAGCCAGAACATGTAGTTTGGGGTAATTTGGATGAAGTACAACAACACCCAGTAGGTGGTAGTATATGCACGTCTTAAGTTGTTTGCGATCTGCCATTAAAGCTGCATTGTGTAAGATCTGCTCCCATCTACTGGTAAAAAAATGTATATGACAAGCAACGCGTTATTATACCAGCAACATGAACCTGGATTTTCTTTTTTTCTTTCAAAACAATAGCGCTCGTTTTGATTCATTGCAATAATCATTGTTAATTCACTACACAGCCCGTGAATTATAAACAAATGCAATTGTATTGTGTGTAAAGAAACAATAAGGGCATGTGATAGCAAAAATAATTATTTAACATGTTTTATTAATAAAAGTAACAAGTATGTTTTACACACAATTTGATTGAATATATTGGCAGTGTCTCATGTGAAAACACGATTACATTTGAAAAACATTCACTAGAGTGTGTTTTATTCAAACAGAATACTAATTTTAGCAAAACATGAACATGGACACTACCTATGCAATGAATAAACAATCATTATTGCAATGAACCAGAAGCGCTATTATTTTGTAACAAAAAATCCCAGTTTGTGTTGCCAGGCGAACGTTCTTGCCTACTTTACAGCTTGAGCCAGCGCTACTATTACATGTCCTCGAGAACAGGCATGATCTTACATCTTCAACAGACTTTGAAATTTCCCAGCAGTCGTGAGTAATCTCCCCCTGGCATTCGTCACGGTGCCACTTGTGTAAAAGCGCGAATGGCCGAGCTTGAATTTACAGGTATGTCCCTCTTTGGCTAATGTATTTTAAAGATAAAGGCGTAACATGGTGAGCGGCACGATTGTATGTATTGTGAATGGAAGATTCTACACTTACGAAAATACTTTGATTATTAGGTTGAAGTAATTACACATGAACGAGCACATATTTGTGAAAAAACAAAGGTGTTTTTGCTAAGAATCAACTCAAAGAAATACACAGTGTAGCTTTAAAAACTAACAGAAGAAAACGTAAGTTTCCATTCAAGGAAGAGAAGTATTTTGCAAACAGTTTCTGCGGGCTGATCAACCAACCAAAGTTTTGAAGAGGACATCGAAATGACACCATCGGGTACAGTAGTAAACGCATTTGCCTATTTCTGATCACATAGTTACACATAGTGATATAGTTGTTAGCATTAAAACAGCAAAGTTAGCAAATTAATGTTAGACATAGAATTACTTGTAAGTTGTATACAAGTTGGCTAAATTAGCTGTTAGCTACAGTATTGAGCTTCTGAGTTAGGCCTACCACGCAACTGCCTGTTGCTGTATATTTGATGGATATAAGAAGAAGAATGCACTACGTTTGTCATTATAGGATACCCATGTACAACGAGATTAAAGCAAATTCATTTTCAGTGTGTAAACATTTACGTAAAGAAATTTAATGGCAAGAAATAAGTAGTGCAAAACAAGGATAATACTGTTGGTGCACAGTTCTGAGACGTTACATACATGTATATAAAATAGAAAGGTGAAAATGGATTGTATACAGTTTGAAGTAATGAGCAATCGAATACAGGATGGTGAGCAGTGAGTTGCCCCATTTTTTTGTTTTTCGTATTGTCAGTAATCGTTTTTGTACTGCATAATGGAAAAACGTCTAGCAAAGCCGACTCTTGGTTCAGATTTTATGTTTAATTATATTGAACATAACATTGTAAGACTAGTAATATAATATTAACACACTGTACATAGCTGTCTATGTGGTTCATACTGAATATTCATATTTAAAAACATTTATGTTTTTCTTATTGTTTTATACTGCATGTCTATTATACTTACTACTAATATAATATACTACTATATGATATACTGCTACTACATAGCACATATCTGTACATGTTGTTAATACATGGATCGTGATATTACATAGCCATATATATTCTACTCTTATAATTTAACTGCTGACACAGTAATCTATTTAATTTCCTATCATTTACAGGACAACCACACATTTTCAGCTAGAGATCCAAGCAGCAAGAAAATCTTCACACCACCCAGTTTATAGACCCATCAAAGGAGGCTGCTACGACTTTCCAATAGCACTTCAATCATGGCACCTAACTCATATTGTCTTCCCTGAGTCCTCTTAGTCCCCTATTACATGCATCATTTTTTGCAGGAGTCCCAAACCCTTCCATGTAGGGCCTAGTGTATGCCGGTTTTCGCTTTTGACA
Source organism: Umbra pygmaea (assembly GCA_016801145.1). NCBI lineage: Eukaryota > Metazoa > Chordata > Actinopteri > Esociformes > Umbridae > Umbra > Umbra pygmaea. The sequence goes on along the minus strand of JACXGM010020503.1, from coordinate 3,126 downwards.
CGGCTGATGAAGTAGCTCACTAAATTGGTTAGGACCAGGGTTCAAAATGAACATTTTCATCCACCAGCCAAATGGCTAGTGAATGTTCAAATTTTACCAGCTTCTCAACAGATTACTATTGTTTTTTTGGCTGGTTAGTGAAGCAAATCTACCAGCCACATGCATATTTTACAAGCATTTGGCTGGTAAATGGTGCTAATTTTTAACCCTGGTTAGGACTTCCCCTCAGCTGGCAGTGTGAGTCCTAATTTGGCTCTTATTGAAGGGAAAGACCAAAACCAGCATACACTAGGCCCTCCATAGTAGGGTTTGAAAACCTCTGTTTTAATGTGTGTACTTGACTATGTTGGGACAATATTTTTCCTTTGAGAATAATAACAGATCATTTTCATCTTACACTGTACTCCTGTGTACACAGAAGTTATATATTATAGATTTGTTGAGGAGGCTGAATGGTTACTGTCACTGATTTAAGTGAAATCATACTTTCTATAGGCAAATACATACTCTAATGCAGTGTTTCCCAAACCTCTCCTGGAGGACAACCAGCCAGTTCTTGTGTTTGAACTACCTGCTGGGTTGCAACTTTTTAACATGTCCTCAACTTTGGTTCTGGTGATTCTTGACGGCTACAGCTAAACTCTGGCACTTCTGGTGGTCCGCCAGGAGAAGTTTGGGAACCACTAATGTCTAACACAAACCACAAGCAATGTGATTTCAAAATTTTTATTAAAAACACAACATGAACAATTTCACACTGATAGCTCATCCAGAGCTTCAGCAGTAGCCGCAGTATTTCCATTGAAGAGCTGGATCTGTCTGATGTGTCTTTGTCTTGCAGGAGCTATTCCATAATGTGAAAGCCGGCTATTAGGTGATATTGTCTACAAAAAATAGTTAGAGAGAACTGTATTAAAAGATTCCATTCTGTTTCATTCTAATTCTGTTGTGATCAGTATTGGGAATATTACTTTAAAAAAGTAATTTGTTATCGTTACTCACTACTTTTTACACAAACGCATGTATCATTTGTATCTTACACCCAACGCATATGGGACTTTTCCCTCCACAGACGCGCGTCATTAAATTAGGGAATGAACTTGCGTTCGTTGGGCAGTTCAGTGAAAAGAAGAGGCGTTTTCCGGCGCAAAGGTTCCCTGGTACTATCTTGCAGTCCCCGAAAACAATTCTGCCACTGACCAGGAAAAAGCTGGTTTAAAGTCATTGGCGTGTTATTCATATGTTATTTTAAGGGCGCATGCTTGAACATAATGTAGCGTGTGCACAACGTGCATACACTTTGTTCCTCTCATCTACACAAATGCAGCAGTTCTTTATTATTGCAATACATAATTGGAAGGAGAAATATTACCACACGTCAGTCATTGTGGTGTCCGAAAATGTGAAAAATAGGTATACATCTAGTGTATACATTTACTCAAATTATTCATAATGAATTATTTGCACTGATATACATCAACCTCAAGGGAACCGATTCAATCAACAAGTTTACACATGTAATTTGCGATGCTAATAGTAAAATCACCCATGTCTTTACTCAGAATTACTCAGGCTCAAGCCACGACTCATTTATGGCAACTTTGCCATGAGGAATCCCCCCTTGGATGGGTGGCTGTGAAGGGGACAACGGCTATCTGTTAAAGACATGGTTAATGATAACACAATTTATGATGCCAGCAAGTATGTAAAATGCTGTTTAATCAAAAACACACACAAACACGCAGTGTAGCCTACTTGAACGAACATTTGGCACACTGAAAATGCGCGTCAGGTGTTTGGATAGAACAGGTACACTACTCAAGTCGCAGCATTCTTTGTGGCTTGTTGTATTTTACGCCACATTTCCATGAATCATGGATGTGTTGATGACATCAATTAGGAAATATTAGAGGACTTCAGGAGACGGAATGTTGAAATGCGTGCCAGCCACTTAAATGCCCAGAAATGCAGAACGGGAGTGGAAAGCTTATTTGACAGAAGAGTAATCTCGGTCTAATGTTACACTACATTGCAAAAATATTACCATGCATTCATAACCTCATGATTCAGTGAGAGTGAGTCCAAAACATCGTAAAGTAGGCTACATCTTGTGACATTTCTGTATTTACATTTTGAATAGAAAAATCAACAGAAAATCGCTGTTATAATAGCAATCCGCCATGGAACAAGCGCACCCGCTCTTAAAGGGAATGTGAGATGATGATCTGATTGGTTTATTGCATGTTACGCCCAAACCACACCTATGACTAATGAAGCTACGTTAGCCCTACCCATTTTAGTTATGCGTCGGGTAAAATAGAAACAGCGCCCGGGACCCTCCCACAATGTAACTTGCGTTTCGCGTTTGATACTTGCGTTTCAGATCGTTAAAATAGGGCCCTATGTCTCCAACTTGAAAATGCCAACTTTTCATCGGATTGCTCCTAACTCGCCTTCATCGAATCTCTGTTTAACTTTTGTTTGTATGGGTGTGTGTGGCGCATGTGCTGGCATGTGTGTAAAAACACGATAGGCTACCATGAAACATGACGCTGTATTAGTCAATCAATCGTAATCATAATCTCTTATTAACCCACCTCCTCACTAGCTGTGAGCTAGGGGTGCGTTCGGAGACAGTTTATTCAATCAATGCATAGTAACGCACCAAATTTAACGTCCAATAACGTTAACGGCGTTGTAACGATGGGAAAAGTAATTAGTTAGATTACCCGTTCTTGAAGAAATAATGTTGTTAACCTCTTAAGGATCGGGCTCTGATTGTGAAATTCTGACAAAAAAACATACCCAACGTTAACTTCTTGTAAATCTATAATTTATTTAGAATAAATTTACACAGTGAATATTTCACAAGATGAAATAAAGAAAATGCATAATTATTTTTAGTTTATATTTTTCTACATCCTGTTTGAAAGACAAGTACAAAACCATATATTGAGATAGGGTCCTGGAAACACATTTAATTATATCCCCCAGTGGTTGACAACATATGTTGAAAGTTTTAGAATGATAGAATCAATGACCAAGGAGCTATAGACTATTTTGTAAGAGGACAGCAAGTGTCCTTCAAGACTGTGCCAAAATGTGCCCAAGTGTCCCCAGGTGTCC
>JACXGM010020501.1:0-10728 GCA_016801145.1 Umbra pygmaea | reverse complement strand
GCTGCCCCCGCGACCCGATCCTGGATAAGCGGATGAAAATGGATGGATGGAACTATTGTTACATTTTTTGCTGATTAAGGGAATTTGGTTTAGTTGCAGTTTAGGCAAATTTATTAGACTTTTAGAATAGTGTAAATAGTTTTGTATCATATTTAATAGGGCTATTGGTATTGCTTTACATACCTTATTGTAATCCCTTAATGAACTTTGGAAGTAAAATTTTGTTTTAAAATCTGCAAACCTAAGAAAATTACCTTGTACATCTAATATATCTGTAATGAAAGTGATTCCCTTTTCAAACCAATTTCTGAAAAAGAGTTTTTTTCTATTTATTGTTATTACTCTGTTGTTCCACAAGGTAGAGCCATGTGGTGTAAAATTGTGAGTAAATACCATCTTCCAGCAATGAATAGCTTGTTTATGATATTCAGACAGTTTAACAGGCAGTTTTGATACCTCAAAATCGCACCTTAAAAGAAATTGTAAGCCCCCCCCTTTATTAACAATATTTCTGGGAATATGATACCATAGAGAAGCAGGTTTATCTAAAAAGGGTTTTACCCAGTTAACTCTAAAAACTCCAACCAACGATTCAAAATCAATTGTTTTTAACCCCCCTTTATTGTAGTCCTTTACAAGTTGTGATTTTTTGATGTAGTGAGTTTTATTACACCAGATGAATTGATAAATTATAGCATTTGCTTTTCTTATGTTATGCGAACTAATATAGAGAGAATAACTTGGGTAAATTAATCTAGAAATCCCTTCTGATTTTATAGGTTACATCCTAAAATAGTTAAGTCTCTTATTAACCAGTGGTTTAAGTTTTTTCTCCTTTCTTCAAATTTCTCTTGGATATTTTTGGATTCTCTTATTATAAAATTTTTAGATAAATGAATGCCCAGGTATTTTACATCAGTCTTGACTGGAATCATCTCCAAATTTGTCTCAGTGCAGTTATACAAAGGTAATATTTCACATTTTTTAGATTAAGGCAAAGGCCTGATGCCTTGGAAAAAACAGAAGTCACATTTAAAGCCTTCTGAAGAGTTGATTTGTCCTTGAGAAATATCACTGTATCGTCAGCAAATTGGCTTATTTTCAATTCACTGTCACAAACTTTTATCCCTTCAAGATCTTTATTATTTACTACAAAATAGGCCAGAAGCTGTGTACAGAGAATGAACAATTTTGGTGAAATTGGGCACCCTTGTCTTATACCACAAGAGACATTAATTCTTGGAGTGATGCCTGATTGAAGTGAAATATAACTATATATTTGGTCATAAAACATTCTGATTACCTTACAAAAGTTGTTGCCAAACCCAAAACGTTGGAGGGTTTGTAGTAAAAAGTAATGTTCAATGGAATCGAATGCCTTGAAAAAATCAATAAACAATATTAGGCTTTCTGTGTTAATAAGGCTCTGATAATCTATCATGTCCAAAATTAGTCTCACATTGTTATGAATACGTCTACCCTTAATAAAAGCGGACTGAAATTCATCTATTAACTTGTTCAAGACATTCTTTACTCTGTTAGCATATACCAAAGCTAGTAATTTATAATCATTACAAAGTAGAGTTATAGGTTTCCAATTATCTAAAAGTAATAAGTCTTTATTAGGTTTGGGCAACAAAGTTATCAGACCAGTTTTCATTGCTGGGGATAACTGACCATTTTTTATGCAATCAAGAAAAGCGCAAAATAATACATTTTTAATATCTGTCCAAAAGGTCTTAAAAAATTCTATAGATAAACCATCAATGCCCGGTGATTTACCGTTTTTCATTTGTTTTAGAGCTGTTTCAATTTCTGTCAAGGTTACATCTTTTTCTAGTAAAAAGTTGTCTTCATCAGCTAGTTTTGTTACACATCTGTTTACACTTTTCATAAAGGCATCGCAATCATCACTCTGAATTTTTTTCTTATATAAGTTACTATAGAATTGACATACTTCTTCTGTAATTTTTCTTGTGTCTTGAATCATAATTCCATTTTGGTTTAGTTTTGTTATACATTTTTTAGTCTGTCTCCGTTTTTCAAGGCTATAAAAATATGATGAGTTTTTTTCCCCCTGCTCAATCCATTTTGCTTTTGATCTTACAAAGGCGCCTTTTGCCTTCTCCAAATATATAAAATCTAATTGGTTCTGGAGCGTGTGTAATTCTTGTGTCTCTTCTATAGTTATGTTAGGTTTTTCCACATAATAAACTAATCTTTTCAACTATTTCCTTATGTTTACGCTTACGGTTGTCTGCTATTATCTTTCCAGCTTCAATAGCTTGTTGCTTTACTCGAAATTTAAACCACTCCCATTTACTTATGTCTGACAAATCCATGTCATTGGTTTTGAGAATTATTGCTCTAATCTGGCTACAGAATTTTTCAGTCAGCAAAAAGGTATTGTTAAATTTCCAAATATTGTTGGATTTATGTTCTTGATTGACCATTAAGAGTGACAAGCCAATAAGGCAATGGTCTGTGAGAGGAGATGATTGAATATCACACTTTGGTGTAAGATTAGTGATACTTGGAGACACAAGCCAGTAATCCAACCTTGAGCTGTCCCTATATATATGCTGTCCCTACCATAAGTTGCACTCCATTCATCAATAGCTTGAGTTAATTTTAACATATTTCTATTGAGAGACCTATTGTTGTACCCATAAACATTGATCAAAATCATTTTGAAATCAAATACTTCCACCACAACCATTCACCAGTGACCTGCTTCATAACTCTTATAATCAATAATTTTCCCTATAAACCTAAAAAATAAGATCATCACTCCTGCAGAATGAGAGGTTCCATGTGAATACAAAATATTGTCTCCCCACTGTTGCTTCCAGAATTTTTCATTGTCCTTGTTAGAATGTGTCTCTTGTAAAAAAATAAAGTTGGCTTTGACTTCCTTACAAAATAAAAAGATGGCCTTGCGTTTAATGTTATTCTTTAAACCTCGAATATTTAAAGAACTAAAAACAATAAACATATGAATGAAACGAAGTGCACGCTCTTAAATGCGCTTAAAATAGAATGGGATTTAAAGCAGGAATGAACAAAAACTGTCAGATTTCAACTTTGACATTAACAATAACAGTCCCCTTAATCGAATTCCTGGATCAAGATAATGACATTGTACCATGTGAAAGGTATCTCCACCCTTTTCCCGCCTATAATAGAATACCCTTCCTTTAAGTAAGCTTTCTTCCCGTTACGTTTGGCTTCCAGCACCGTTGGATACAGCTTAGCCCGGGCTTTACGATCTTCTTTTGAACAGTCTTGTCTGAATTGGACATGCAGCTCCTTGCAGACTCTGGCCTCCCTCGACCTCCTCCAAATCTTGTCTCTCGTCGTTCGCATGCCAAACTGTATGATGATCGGTCGTGGTCTCATGTTGAAGACGGGGTCATCTTTCTTGCCCAGCCGATGGAGAGTATCAAACTTATCCCATAGTTTTTCCACTGACAACGGAATCACTCTTGTGAAAATACCGATTACCACTTCTCTAGTATCCTCGTTTTTTTTCTCCGGTAGTCCAATCAATTTGAGATTCCATCGTCTTCCATATCGCTCGATTTCCCTGCATCTTTCCTTCAACTCTTTGTTCTCTTTTGTCAGCCTGTCCCCTTGCGTTTTTATTTGAGTTATTTCCTTTTTAATCTCTCACTTCTTTTTCGTTATTCAGGACACGCTGTTGAAAGTTTTCAAACTTTTTTTCAAACGCATCCAGTCTTTCCTCAAATCTTTGTGACAAGGTGTGAATAGCATTATATATGCTTTCCATGCTTACTTCACTTGAAACTTCCCTCCTCTTCAGTTTTTTTGGGTTTGGACTTTGTAACGGAGTGTGGTTGCTCAGAGTTTTAACCGTCTGCATCTCTTCTTCAACAGCTTTGTCAAAACATGCTTCACGTATCCCGTCCACGCTGTAGTTATGATCATTTAGGCTAGCTTGGTCTTTGGTGTTAGCCATTTTTTCAGAGTGTATTATTTTATGCGTCTTTTCAACAAAGTGTCTCACAATATTATTTTAAGAGTTGACTATCTGACAATGGCTTAAGGGGTGACTGTTGTTCAAAATGTACTGTTTTAAAAGTCAAAATTACTTTTTCTGTTGGACCCTGCAACTTTTACGTCTGCTCACTCCGCCATCTTGCACCTCCCCCCGTGGCCAGACTGTCTGTACAAATGAAATGTATGTACGAGAGTCTGGTAGGACCAGGCTACCCATTAATAAGGAAAAGAGTCAAATTGTTAACATGTGCCTGTGTTTATTTGGACTTCAGGAACAACAGCAGGAACGTCCACTGGCACGCACTTAGAGTTCGCACCACCCAAGCAGCCAGAGCCCATTCAGTCCAGCATCTCCAGTATCTCTAATGCTCCCCCCAGTGCTGAAGCCCGTCTATATGGCCGCGTCTTGACGCATGCTGTTCTTGAGTCACAACAGCAAATTGTTAGGGCCTTTGGAGAAATTAACAGTCACCTGAAAAATATCACTGACGCACTCACAGAAATAAGCCATTCATTAAAGGAATTGGTCAAGAAATTAACTTTGTGTCTGAGTACCATTTATATTGTCGCAATTAGCTACACGTTGATGGGCCTGAATGGCTTGTTGATTGTGCTGCAAATATACTGGTCCTGGGTCAGGGTCATCCGGCGGTGCCCCCACCTCACCAAGGGGTATGCCATGCCTGTGTGCGACATTGTGCAGTACTCCACAGGCCAGTATGATGTGGCAAACCTTGTCAGGGTGGTATAATAGCATCCCTCCCGGTCCTGTCAAGGCAGCACCATTGACATTTTAGCTGCCCAATCGCCCGCTCCACAACTGACCGGGTGCGAGAATGGGCATCATTAAATCTGCGCTCTCCGTCAGTTTGTGGGTTGGTGAGGGGGGTTAACAGCCACGTCTTTAGTGGATAACCACTGTCTCCTGATGGGCAGTTGAATAATTACACACACAAAAGGTAAACGTTTAGATAGAACCATACATTTAAATGCATAACTTAACAAGTAGCCACGCATCGCGCACCCTGCTTGGAGTCGCATCCCAACCATGCTGTTTGTAAGGATATATGAATCATGGGTTGCCCCAGGCCACCTTGCCACAATATTTGTTAGGCACATTTGTGCATCACATTTAATCTGCACATCTTTTGAATGAAAATGTTTCCGGTTCACATATGCAAATTCTTCTTCAGATGGCGCCTTCATAGCAATGTGTGTGCAGTCGATCCCTCCGATTACATATCGCTGCAAATTGCACTTTAATGCTGGTCACCTGCATCGTATGGGAACGTTATATACCTGGTAGATAAGCAGATGATCCCGTCCCATACAGCTGGCATTGCACGGCTCAAACACGAATGGCTTATTCCTGACCGGTCTGCCAGTTCTCTTTGGAAAGAACCAGTTCCCAGGAAACCAAGTGTAGTTAGCACCTGTAAAGGAACAGGTAATGCGTGGCTCCTCACTGTCTCTTTCCAAGTTCGGACCCAACTCAGCGCAGAGCTCCAAGAGTATAGCCCTTGGAAATCTGAAACGGCTGATTAGCCAGTCATCATCGTGGGCCAGAATATCATTGTGGTCCCTAAAAACTCATTCTCTCCGGATTTGTCCATTGAAAATGTCCTCTAATAAAGCCAACGCTGCAATTGCTAGACGGGTTGTATCAATTTGCACATGCTTTACATACCGTATGTTCTTACTTAATTGCATAATTAATAGAATATTTTAATAGGACTCGTGTGACAATAATATGTCAAATCATTTATCAATTACAAATTGTAAGCAATATCTGACAGCTGGTAGTACGATAGAACAATTCGTAGTTTAATGTTTGCAACTTCACTTTATTGCCTCTATGAGTCGACGAACAGACAAAAATTACGACAAATGTACGTACGCCAGGCATGAAGTTTACGTGAATGCACATTCTTACATTATTTTCACTGTTAGTACATCTGACCGTGAACGTGAAAGCCCCAGGCCCCAGGTCAGCAGCCTCCCCCTTCTCTGCTGAGGGAGCAAGCCCCTACTGGAGAAAACACGACTTACCTGCATGCATTTGACTCTTTTTACTAAATGCCCTGAAAATGTTCCAGTAGCTTTCTTGCTTGTTCATATATTCCAGTGTAGGAAAACAATACAAACGTTCTTTGCGTAAAGTAAAAAACAGAGGTTGAGTTTTTTTATTGGGTGAAAAATGTCCCTGTGGCAACAAAGACATTTATAATAAGGTCAACTTTCTTATCTTCCAATACAGAGCAATTATATTAGTTTTGGGAAATGGGTCAAGCTGGAAATGTTTATATTGCAACCAATCAGTCATGTCGCCCAAAAGGTTTAACTATATAAACAATTTAAAAAAATCTGTTGTTTAAATTTCATCAGAACAAAAAAACAATGAGTTTTGCTCAATTAAATCTCCAGCTCAGCAGTTCATTTAAGGCAGGGGTCCTCAAACCCTTCCATGGAGGGCCTAGTGTTTGCAGGTTTTCACTTTTACCTTGTACAAGCCTGATTGAGTGGCTCACTAATTGGTTAGGATCTCCCCTCACCTGGCTGTCTAAGTCCTAATTTGGCTCTAATTGAAGGGAAAGACCAAAAACCAGCAAACACTAGGCCCTCCATGGAAGGGTTTGAGGACCTCTGATTTAAGGGGTATATATTAAAAATTCTAAATGGATCTCTTTTACATGGTGCTTTCTAATTTTCTACTTCTTTACAAAATAAACACATAATATCATGAACAAAAGCAATATCTCACAGTATCATTTATACTCTGTAAACATTCAAATGTAATACTTAATGGTTTTCTGATATTATTTGATTCTGATGCGAGGGAATAAGTTGAGTAGGCACTTTCTTCCCACTTCAAGCACTGACATACAGTGAACATCTTGTGCTGTATATATACAGCTCTGGAAAAATGTAAAGACCACTGCATAATTATCAGTCAGAATATGTGTAATGTTCTAAGCTCCCAATCCAGAGCACATATGTCCCCGGCGACGGGGGGGTTTGAGTCCCGGCTCAGCCGCCTGTCTGTGCGCTTCCTCCCTGGATTCTGCTTCCTGCTCTCCTGTCAAATAAAACATAATAATAATAAAAATACCCCCCAAAAATCAGAAAAAACAGGCGTTGTCAGACCTCAAAGAATAATGCAAGGAAAATAAGTTAATATAAATCTTTAAACACAATACTAATGTGTTAAATTAGGGACAGTTAAAAAATACATTTTTGGTAGAAAAATAATAATAATATACTATATAATAATAATAATTGGCTTTCATGCATCTTGGCATACTCTCCACCAGTCTTTCACATTGATGTTTGGTTTATTCCACTCCAGGTGCAAAAATTCAAGCAGCTCTGATTTGTTTGATGACTTGTGACCATCCATCCTACTTTTGACATTCCAGAGGTTTTCAATGGGGTTGATTTAAGAACAATTTGCAGTAGTCTCATACTTTTTCCAGAGCATTATAGAATGTGGTCACCATTAAAAAGCTTCAGGTATTACATAGTCTATTGTAGGAGTTGATAGAGAAATACACAACAAACCTCTTATAATAGACAGTAAACATAAAAGTTTACATCCAAAAAACATTAAAAGCAATACATCAGACATATCGTTCATTAGTCCTAAGCAAGGACTTCTCTTTCCTTGATAGTGGTAATAAACAAAACAAGTTTAGGGTTTGTGCCTACTGTTGAGTTACTTGTTCTGTATAAAATAATGTTCTTCACTTAATGAAGCCACAGTCACTGTCAGCTCTCGTGTCTGCCGCTTTGGAGCAGGCTTACTCCTTGTGTTGCAGTGTGTGTCGAGGTGCTCCATTCTGGTGCCATCTGCTGGTAGATATTGAAACCACAGGTAAGCAGCAGGAAGACCACCACTAAGTCATCTAGGACCTCTAGGAGGCCGCTGAGAGGAGGTGCCATTTCCAGGGCCGGTGAGGAGAGTGACATCATGGCCCCCAAGCAGCAGAGCCCCACACGGAGGAAGAAAAGGCACACTAGCCCCCCCATGGTGCCAAGGCCACGAGCTAGCATCTGCAAGAACATGGGTGTGTCACATAGGTAGTCTGTCACCTACGGGGTAGAAGACAGACAGAGCACAAGTGTGTGAATTAGGGTCCTATGTTCAGTAAACCAAGGTCACAATTCTTCTTGGTGGATGGAGATGCCAAGATGGCTTGAAATTGATTAGAATATCTTTTAATGAAAGCCATCATGGGGTATACAGACATCAGTTTCTATCAAAACACATGAAGATCCCTTGGTGATTACAAATTTTTTAATGTGAGTGTACTGTATTTTAATACATTTTGTTACACTGACCCCCAAGGCAATTTAAAGCTACAGCTATTGTGTTGTACGAGCCTCTACTAACTAGACAACATAGGACAAAACAGTTCTTGTAAAAACAGTCCATGTGGAGAGGTTTCAAACAATATATTCAAGTTACAGAACAGTTTATTTGGGCTATGGATGGAAGTTAACATGCATTACTGTAGAAATACTCTATTATGTAATCAAATGGCACATTGAAGGTCATAAATCTGCAGAACCTGATAGGTTTATACAAGATGAATAAGGGCAAGTGGTTGACGGTAAATCAAAGGTTATGGTGCTATAGAGGTGTAAAGACCTTTGTTTATTAAATATTGTCTGTAGGTTTTGTTGTTAGGATGCACATTGTTAATAGCATCGCTTTCTCAGTTAAAGTTATTGGAAAGGGTTTCGGTGGTAATACAGACCCGTCGAGGTGCTCCTGAGTAGCGTTTGTTGTAGCCTGTGATCTCTCCCAAAACCTCTGTCCTTTTTCTGTCTGACCGACCTTCACTGAACAGACTGTGTATGGAACTGACCTGGGGGGTGAATGAAGGGGGAATCCATTTAGTTAATCAAATTTAATTCCATAACCTTCATTTAATCTTTAATTAGGCATGCATTATTTTGAATATTTTATGTTTTTAATTTTGTCTTGCTCACCTTTTGTCTACACAGAGGGCAGCTGATGGCATTCAGCCAGGAACCATGTTTCCAGTATGATATAAGACAGGGACCTGAAAAAATCTGCCGTCATTCAAGTTGATATTGTTCTTGGGAGAACATTTGGTAATCAATAATAAACCACTGGGCAAACAGTACCATAGTTAAACAATCCAGTTTTAATTCATATTGCTAACAACTGAATTAAACTGTTATGTAGCTTGTATTGTACTTATATACATGTACTATGATACAGTGTGTTGTTTGTATAAATTGAGATTTGGTTCTTACTATTGTGTGAGTGGGTACACAACAAAATGCACATGAGGATATCAGCTGGTCATTTAGAGGTGGTGGAGGTGCTTTCTTACCACAGAACAGATGGCCACAGTTGGTTTGTACAGGAAAGCTGGCAGTCTGTAGACACACGGGACAGTGCCAGTCACAGTGGCCCGCAGATGGACTGATCTGAGACGAGTCCTTGAGAGATGACACAGTGACCATTGTAAGATTACGGTTTTTGTGTCCTGTCTGCTCTTAACTGATTCAAATCTATTTGCTTGGCAGTTTCAGCTCTACAACTCGACAAACATAGAACTATGGCCCTGAGAAAAAACAGATCCAAGAACAAAAAGATAATTGTTGTTAGTATTTGTGAGACTTGTCAGTTGATAACATTAATAGACATTAATAAGAAAGTAGTTAATTAGAGTAAAATATATACATATTTGTAAGAGTGAGAACTGCAAGTAGTATTAATGCAGAGCTAAAAACAATAAGAGACAGTGACTTTTGGCTTACAATTCATTAGGATAGAACTTCTCTAATTCACTATTCAACAGAAAGATATTAATTACAGTAAGAAGTTCCCTGTCATTAAACTCGTGTTAGTAGTGCTTTTAGCACTGCTGAATATAATTTTTAGTTTTTCCTGATTCTTTGTTGACAGTCATTTACAAATGACAAAGAAATGCAGCAGAATGTTGCAAAACTTCAATGATTGAATTTAAGTTACTGTCACATCCGGTGGATTGAAACATTACACTTGAATTCTTAAATAGAGTGGGCTTGAGGGATAAGTAATAAAAGACATTTGTGTCTCCTCACCTTGCTGTAGCTAACATGTTTCAGGTTTCTTTGGCTCTGTGTGTGTTCAATGGGAGATCCTGTGTGCCTCTGTCCTACTGAGACCTCAGAGAGAGGGTTACGTCTGGACAAGGTGGCAGGTATGGTGTGGTTGAGGAGATGCATGATTTACATTAAGTTTAAGAATAACTTTGAATGGATACTGTAGATATGGAGATGCTCAAACTATCAAAAGACAAACACACAAATTAAAGAAACCACATTGTTCCCAATAAACCAAGTACCCAAACTAGTTAGCCATTAAAATAATCATAAAAATATATTCACACAGCCCCAAGCTTCCAGACATTTACATTTAGACAACCCCATTTGTTGACACCCTAAACCTCAGAAACTAGCAATCTGCAGGAGAGGGTACAGACCCTCAGTTTATGCCCAAAGAGAAGCACACTCACCTGGGAAGAGAGCTTTGATACATCTGACAACTGTCTGGGCAGGCTGAGTATCCTGGAGTCTGGTGGCAGTATAGATGCAGACAGACTGAGTGTCCTGGAGTCTGGTGGCAGTATAGATGCAGACAGACTGAGTATCCTGGAGTCTGGTGGCAGTATAGATGCAGACAGACTGAGT
>JACXGM010020500.1:0-17769 GCA_016801145.1 Umbra pygmaea | reverse complement strand
GTGGGGTAGCTTTAGAAGCAAAGCAGCAGTGGGGTAGCTTTAGAAGCAAAGCAGCAGTGGGGTAGCTTTAGAAACATAGTAGCAGTGGGGTAGCTTTAGAAACAAAGCAGCAGTGGGGTAGCTTTAGAAACAAAGCAGCAGTGGTGTAGCTTTAGAAACAAAGCAGCAGTGGGGTAGCTTTAGAAGCAAAGCAGCAGTGGGGTACTGAGCACAGGGCGCTATGCTGCTGGCTGGGCTCCCATTCAGGTTGATCTCTGGAGTTTGGTGTTTCATCATAATAATGATTTCTTATTTTTACATTGCAAACGTCATCCAATCCAAATGAATTTACATATGCTCCACACATTTCTCAATGTGCGACAACTTATAATATCATTTACATTGTGTAAAGAAAAATTTAATGATGAATTGTCTTTAGTTTACATTTTCCCCCAATGTCATTATTCCTTTTAACTTACATTTGCAATAAAAATTATTCAACCCCCATTGCAAATCAGGTTTATTTTAAAAATCTACAGACTTTCAGCTGTTTGCAATGAACCAATCAAACAAAAGCAAATGAAATTGCTCAACAAAACTAAGGCATCCATTGGTTTTTCCAAATCCAACTGAAAATGCAACTCATTATGGCTTACATTATATAGCCGCTCTGATTACTAACCCCCAGAATGTGAAGAGGTAATCACCTAATCAATAACACTTCTGTGTAATGTTGATACCTGGCTACCTAGTATCCGGAAGGTGGTGTGCCACAGTCATGTACTCAACTCAAATGGTCCATATACAATCATTACAATCAAACACTAAATACATTCATACACAGTTCTTTCAGTTCCATGCCACCTCGTTCTAATCCCTCCCCTGAATCATGTGACACATATGTTCCACAAATCTAGCTAGCTTCTGTTTATAAGTTAGTAGCTGCTTGTAAACATCATTAGAACAATATTATTAGAACAATGTTTGCTAGCAATAATATTGTGTGATTGTTATGAGGCGATAGTACATCCCAAAACATTCATACTGGCTTACAATATACTTAAACAGTACATACTTTACAATCACCATTGCTGGTTGAATGTACTGTAGTTTGGTTGTATGTACTGTAGTTTGGTTGTATGTACTGTAGTTTGAAATGTTGCCATTTTAATTCAAGACAGGAGGCTCAAACTAGACCTTTCTCTCTCTCAGACACACACACACACGTCATCATATCTCTGTAGCCATCCCAAATGGTGACCTATTTGTTATTTAGTATACTACTTGTGACCAGAGCCATATTGGCATAGGGCACTAAATAGTCTCTTGGATCCTTCTTTGGATGCACAGCCTCTAACTTCAAATAATAATGTTATTAATAACAACAACAAAATAACAATGTTATTATAATAATAACAACAACAATAACAATGTTATTATAATAATAACAACAACAAAATAACAATGTTATTATAATAATAACAATAACAATGTTATTATAATAATAACAACAACAATAACAATGGTATTATAATAATAAGTCTTTGTGAGAGCAACTTATTAATAACTCTTTAATAAACAGGTAAAACTATCATTACTGTGTATTATGTCATACATCACACACATCTGTATACATATTTGTATATAGCCACTTTTGATCTGTCAAAAGGTGAAATGTGCATGTGTTCACACTATACAATATCATCTGGTATATTTTTTTCACTTTCAAAGACTAGATATATTTTCTCTTCTGTGATGATGAACAGTCTCAAGATGAATCTACAGTAAGGCTTGACATGACATTTCTCCGCATAATATTTATCTTTTTCATCTAAAAACCAAAGCATACAAAAAGAACTTTAGCACCATATGTTTCATGATATTCATATTGTTACCAAAAATAACGGGTTAGTACAAGTGGACATCAGTTTTTTTCTCAATAACGGGGATTCCATGAAACAATTTAATACATTTTTATATTTAACAACAACAAATAAATCATTCTTTATCATTTCAATTTCAACAAAGGTTTTTTGAGTACATTTTATTTTAATAAAATTGCTACGGCTTGTAGCGATGATTTTGCTAATGTACCAACCGTTTTTAATATCCCAAAACAAATCATATAGGAATAGTCTAATAGAATTGTGAAGTACATGAACAATCTAACACAATCTAAAAATGTTAATGAATATTTAACCAACCAAAATTCCCCAACAGCATCGGTAACAATTTAACAAAATCAGCAGCAATTCAAAATTTAATTGATTAACATTGTTGCCTTGTTTGGAATATAAATCCATCTTTTAACAAAATATTACAGCCAATTCTACAGTAACAGCATAATTAGATACACACAGGTTTTAGGACACAGGGATGACAGGAAAAATATGACACAGCAATCACGTTCTAAACTTACCCAGATTCTGTTGATCATAGGAGCTTTATGCCTCTGGCCCTTGGTTTGTGCCAAAAATAATGCATTTTATTATTTGTTTAATTTATCCTTCTAAGACAAAATATATTTTCCTAGTGCAGAAAGAATAACATAGACGTGAAACACAATACATTAACATAAGACAACAGTTGTTGTTGTTGATCTGTGCAGATCGAGAAATCATAACGTGGTGGCACCTTTGTTTGTAGAGTTGTGTTTGGCTGTAAACTGTGAGGGTGTGGTGCAAGCTGGTTCTCCCCCAGCACAGAGTGTCTGCTAGTGTTTTTGGAGGCAGGTGGCCCCCTCAGGGGGAGAGAAACACAGCAGCCCACACATTGTGGTGGTAGCACCTTTAGATCATCGTTCAGCACCAAGTTAATTAATTATTTAATTAACAAACTAAAATGCACCATTTTTTGTCATCTGAGCATTTTGGCTCGAGTTCAGAACTGATGATGGCCATGACACAAACACACGGAACAAAACTGAACACAACCAATTACTGCAACAGCCTGCTACACATCAATGCATACAGAGTTCTCCGAAACAGAGAGGATTTTATAGACGAGAAAAAAGATCAAGAGATAGAGAGAGAGAGAAGGCATTTTACAAGAGAGAGCGATAACATGCGTTTGTTTTTTGGGCCACCTCACAATGAGCTCTAGGCATGCTGGGAAAATGGCAGGAAACAAGGATATGAGATGTCAGAGAGTTCTAGAATAATGATGACGTCATCATCCAATCGGATACTTGTTCTTTGTTAATGTTAACATCACTCTGAAACCTGTTGAGTTAATGTTCTCCATTTCTCTGAAATCTGGTCTTTCTTAACATTTACTCTGACTCTGAAACCTGGTCCTTACCATTTTGTTTTCATCTTCCTCATTTGTTTGCAGGCATTTTTTCATTTGGGTAAATGTTTTAGATGGACAAGAAAAACAAGTTAACTTGTTGGAACTACAAATCATTCATTTGACAAGACTGAAGAAGAAAAAGCTGTTAAAGAGGCAGTAGAAGAAGAAGCAGTTAAAGAAGGCATAAACAAAAGTCCATAACACACATAAACCAGATGATTTTTCAGCTCAATCATAGCTATGTTGTATAGTATCTGTCCACCCATCTTTCCAAAACTAGCTCCTAAATTGACCCATATTTCCTAACATAGTGCACTACCTCTGAGCAGGTTCCAAGTACACCAGGTTGAGAATAGGTTCCAAGTACACCCGTATTCCCTAACATAGTGCACTACCTTTGAGCAGGTTCCAAGTACACCAGGTTGAGAATAGGTTCCAAGTACACCCATATTCCCTAACATAGTGCACTACCTTTGAGCAGGTTCCAAGTACACCAGGTTGAGAATAGGTTCAAGTACACCCATATTCCCTAACATAGTGCACTACCTTTGAGCAGGTTCCAAGTACACCAGGTTGAGAATAGGTTCCAAGTACACCCGTATTCCCTAACATAGTGCACTACCATTGAGCAGGTTCCAAGTACACCAGGTTGAGAATAGGTGTGGTTTGGAATGTTTTAGAGAACATTTAACATCTATTTTCTTCGGATTCTCTTCCATAGCAATTGACCGACTGGCTGGGTGGATCAACTGGGACTGTTTTGATCCAATTTGAAACAACCCAGGTTTAACTACAGCTGCTGGTCAAATATTGCTTTATATTCTGTCTCTTATCTGTACTCAGAACAACAGATTGAGGTTCACAGACAAAGTACACAACCTCTGAGTCTAGAATGGAGTCAGTTCACCAGGACATTACAGATATAGG
Organism: Umbra pygmaea; assembly: GCA_016801145.1. Lineage (NCBI taxonomy): Eukaryota > Metazoa > Chordata > Actinopteri > Esociformes > Umbridae > Umbra > Umbra pygmaea. The sequence goes on along the minus strand of JACXGM010020500.1, from coordinate 13,572 downwards.
GTCTTATTTTGTGCCATTGTTATTACAAAAGTAATATTTTTTCCCCTTATAACAGTATATAAGTTAATGCTTCTGAAATGTTAAAAAAATTAATGTTCCTTTAATCCAATAAGGATCCTACACCCATAACCACTAACCAATTAGGATCATACACTCATGAGCCTTAACCAATTAGGATCCTACACCCATAACCCTTAACCAATTAGGATCCTACACACGTAACGCTTAACAAATCAGGACTATATACCCGTAACTATATAATTGATTAGTGTTGTACACCTATAACTTGTAACCAAATAAGATCCTGTACCTGTAACTATACATATGTGTTAAGTTATTCCAGTGTGCACCTTCTCCATTATTATCAGACTCACTGGTTGTGGTGTCATGTGTGTCCCAAATGAGCTCATGTTCCATACCTAGTGCACTACTTTTATCCACAGCATATATATTATGCACTATTGTCCTGGGCCTTCACAAAAGGAATGCACTACTTAGGGAATATGTTTGTATTTGAGACTCACACAGGTTATTGTACAATACTGGCACCATGGTAGGAGATGGCCTACTGCTGTACTGGCACCATGGTAGGAGATGGCCTACTGCTGTACTGGCACCATGGTAGGAGATGGCCTACTGCTGTGGGGAGAGCTGGTAGCCAAGGCTAGACAGGAGCACCCAAAGAGACAAGGCACTAAATCTAGAACAGATATACTGCTGTTTCATCACACTGGATGAGGTTAGAGAGGAGGAAGAGAGAGGTGGAGAAGAGGAGGAGAACAAGAGAGGAGAATAAGGGGAGGAGAGGGAGGAGAGAAGGAGGAGAGAAGGAGAGGAGGAGAGGAGAAGAGAGAGGTGGGGGAGAGGAGAATGAGTAGAGGAGGAGGAGAGGAGGAGGAGAGGAGGAAGGGAGAGGAGGAGAGAGAGGAGGAGGAGAGGAGGAGAGTAGAGGAGGAAAGGAGGAGGAGGAGAGGAGGAGGAGTGGAGGAGAGAAGGAAAAGAGGAAAGGAGAAGAGTGATGAGAGTAGAGGAGGAGGAGGAGAGGAGGAGGAAAATAGGAGGAGAGGAGGAGGAGAGGAGAGGAGGAGAGACGAGTGGGTTGAAGGGGCGGTGAAACTACGGTGCAGTTTTAACTAATTCCTCGGGTTAATTTGGCCAAATGTAGCGATCATTTACTGTGAGGGGGTGTGCTATATCACCAACATGTCTAGAAGCTCTTCTTATGCTCGACACCAAGCTGAGTGTCTTAGTAAACTGTTGGCTGTGGTATAATGGTATATATATAGTATTGGTATTATTTTTTTTATTAAAACAAAAACAACTATTTTTCATACCTGTGGAATATCATCTGATATACAACAACTTTTAGCCAATAAGCCATCAGTTCTTTATAATATAAATCTATTTGCTATTGAGTAGACATCTGTCTGAAGATGCATGAGTGCGTGAAGTTTACGTAAGTCTTGCCAGGAATCGAAAACCCATAACTCCTGAGGTTGCAAATAACAGGGTCACGAGCCCCAAGACGTTTGGTGTTCAAAGATGAATCCTAATTTGAAATGTGCCAAAAGAGAATTGATGTATAAATTATGAGAAAAGTTGTGGTTTCTATTTCCTGGTCTGATGTGAGGTCATAGGCCCCAACCGTCTATGATGAGCCGTGAAGTAGATCACAGTTTTACTTTGTGTGGGAATGGACGCACCATAATATCAACGTCTGCCAAGCGCCCAACTCACACCACTAACAGTTGCCACCTAATCATGACACTTAATGTCATCTCACACATGTGAGGAAGAAAATAAATCATCAAAACACATGGTTGCATCCCAGGTAACAACAGTGTACCAGAATGCATTGCAGTTTGAAGACAGCCGGAGGACATGGTGTGACTTCAGACACCTGAGACAGCCAGGGGAGTCCTGAGGAACCAATCCCTGCTTTGGCCTGTTTGTTCATCTGTTTCTTTGCTTGTTTTGCTGTGGCATAAAAGCTTGGCTGTTGTTAGTTTAGAGAAAATAAAAAATATAAGTATTTACTGTATAACCCAAAACATAAGAATTATTTGCATACTGACAGAAAGGAGTATTGTACAGGTTATCAGTCGGACATTCTGCTGGCTCTGACCAGGCACTCTACATAGTCAGGGTGGAAATTCATTGTAGGCTGCATGGTTGGAACTTTAGCCTCGTTATCCAGGTTGGTTGTGGTCTGAACCCAACTCCAAGATGGATTGAACACGAATGGATCTACTAGGATATAGTTGTCATAACTACACCCAGATATTTTTTTATTAAATAGGGTTGTAGTTTTGTTATAACCTACACCCAGATATTTGATTAACTAGGGTTGTATTTGTATTATAAACTACACCCAGATATTTGATTAACTAGGGTTGTATTTGTGTTATAAACTACGCCCAGATAGTTGATTAACTACAGTTGTAGTTGTCTTATAACCTACACCCAGATATTTGATTAACTAGGGTTGTAGTTGTCTTATAACCTACACCCAGATATTTGATTAACTAGGGTTGTAGTTGTCTTATAACCTACACCCAGATATTTCAGCACCTTTTCATGGCAGTGCACCTCAGTTCAGGATCTCAAGTCATTCAGCCCCGCCCCTCCTGTAACAGGGGAGTGAAGGTTGGCATGGCAACCCCTCTTTTCACCACCCAGGAACAGAAAGGGAGGGTTGTCATGGGAACAGCACCCATGGGAGGGTAGTGAGAGGGCGGAGCAGCAACCAGGGGTGGAGCCAAACCTTAGTGAATACACAAAAACACACTTCTCTGTCACATGGTTGGTCCACTCCTGGCGAGCCCCCTCACCCAGTCTCACTCACGCTCTCTCCACCCCGCCTGACCTCTGACCCTTAACCTATGACCTCAGCATGACCCTGAAGGGTCAAAGAGATCCCAGACCCTAACCATGCTGTACTCCAAGGTGGGTATCTACAGTAAATCAGTACAGTAGCAATACATACATAACACTGTTAACATGCCACACATTGTAAAAAAACACTCTGATATACAGAACACTAACTGGAATATGAAATGCATTCATTCACGTCTTTCATTCATGTGTTTGTAGCCCTCTCTGGACACTCGGCACCAGGTTATTGGCATTGTGGATTTTAAAGACCGTTTCTGGTGTATACAGGGTCTTCCGAAAGGGTTCTACAACTGTCCTCACAAAAGAACACTTAATGGTTTCTAAAGGAACCCGTTTTGGTTCCATGTAGAATTCTCTCTGGAAAGGACTATGGCACCAAAATGACATTCCAAAGGGTTCTGCTGTGAGAAAAGCTGGAGAACCGTTTTAGTTTCTACAGAACATGCTTTTTGTAAACGGTTAGGAACTGCTTAAATAGTTTTTAAAAACAGTTTTAAAAAACTGCATTGCCTATACCCTGTGATTGGATATCAGCCTAAATGTCTAGCTCCAATGTGAGACAATCAAAGGCAAGATATATTATTTTATTCTTTATCAGGGTTGGGTGTGGCTATACCCCATGGATAGTTTAGCCATAGTGCACTAGCACTGGTCAACTTAGCAGGGAATGGTGAAATGATACACCTGTATTTATTTGTTTTAAAAATTTTAATTTTAGGGGGAAGGATCTGGTGTGTAAGTCTAGGCGAGACAGTACTATAATTTGGCATTGTTATAAAGGGCTTTAGCAGTAGCCTCATAATGCCTATAAACAGTATCCTTTGTTAGAAGGAAGAATCTTAAACCACACAGATAAAATAAACAAAAGAACAACTACAGGGACACTCAGTATCATAATTCCACTAATTTTGATAAGTACTAAAGAAAATGTCCCTGACTAAGTGAAGCAAAATACAATATGAAACTAAGCACAGGTTTGTTTTGGGTTCCAAGCCTGCTGGTAGGTATTTGCACCAGGTGAGCAGTTGAACAGAAATACCTCTGGAACCTCATCCTGCAGTATCTGACAGCAGATCCTCGTCCTATCGGACGGAAGAACCTCATCCTGTCTGACGGCAGAACCTCGTCCTATCTGACGGCAGAACCTCGTCCTATCTGACAGTAGAACCTTGTCCTATCTGACGGCAGAACCTCGTCCTATTTGATGGCAGAACCTCGTCCTGATTGCAGAACCTCATGTTCTCTGAAGGCAGAACAACATCCTATGTGATGAAAGAACCTCATCCTATCTGACTGCAGAACCTCGTCCTATCGGACGGCAGACCCTCGTCTTATCGGATGGCAGAACCTCGTCCTATCTGACGGCAGAACCTCATCCTATCTGACGGCAGAACCTCATCCTATCTGACGGCAGAAACACGTCCTATCTGACAGAAGAACCTCGTCCTGACTGCAGAACCTCATGTTCGCGGAAGGCAGATCCTCATCCTATCTGACGGCAGAACCTCATCCTATCTGACGGCAGAGAGCACTGGAGGAACACTGGAAGACAGTCTTTGCCCCACACCTCCGTTAATGATGTAATTTTGTGCTGATTCATTGTGTACTTTCATTCAACCACCACATGCGGATGTGGACCAATGTAATATAATAAAATATAAAATATTACTTATTTTGAATTTAAGCTTATTTTTTGTTTAAAAAGGAGCCACTTTGGAATGTTGTAACTCTGTGCTATGATTTATAGAAACACCTAAAAATGTTGTGCTGTATTTTGTGACTGCTAGAGAAAAGTAATTGTTTCTAGGTTTAACACTCTTTGTGAGTTTGTTTTAATTCCAACTTGATGTAACTAAATTCACTGTCAACCAAACAGATCAATTAGCACACCTAGCTTGCTGTTACAGGCTGCTACCAGCAGAGGTCCCCAGCTGTTACAACAAGGTGGCTCTTGTGCATACAAACACTGATTCAAGGTCAGATTAGCTTTGGTCTCCCTAAATAGTTAAAGTTAGGATCAGGGTTGGAGTACTGGTCCTAGAACTGTGCTTAGAGACAACATGTGCAGGACAAAATGTCCTCGGAGTAAAGAGTAGATTGACATTCACAGTCGCATGTTGTGTAGAGATTTTGAACGCATCTATGTGTGCCATTGTAAATTTGATACGTGTGTGCTTCTCAACTTTAGGTTTGATGCGTTTTCATTTGGACAGATAGGCTGTCATTTGTGTTCAGCCATTATAGGACTGCATGAAGATATGGCAGTTTGAGGTCTGGGTGCAAAGACCTGCCTCAGCGTAAACCCTCCTCCATCAAACCCATCAGGCATTGCTCCAGTCACATGTCCGGAACAAGATGTCCCCTCGCTAGTAATATTGTCATCATCACCAACACAGTGTATGAACACACACATCCTAGCCATACAGTATATACACACTCAGAGAAACAGACAGACAGTATTTACACACTCAGAGAAACAGTCAGTATTTACACAATCAGACAGACAGTATTTACACACGCTCTGACAGACAGACAGACAGCTCCCCAACAACTATATTTTTATAACCCATTTGAAAATCTATGTATCTTTTTGTTGGGTTTATCATATTTCTTTGCTTGTTTTGTTCTTCCAAAATAAAGTGTAATTATCTGTGTGTACTGAATGTATAGAGTTTAGACAGCTTCTTGGTAGATGTTGACAACACACAGCCTTCCTGCGGGGACGCAGATGATGGGGGGGCGGAGCACCAGATAATAGATGGGCTTCAGTGATTGGACGAACAGAATGACAGTTAGAGCCGGATGGCGGGTGGTCTTCAGAGCGAGGACTCGTACTGCAGAAGCTCGTAGAGGAGCGGCCCGTCCCGGTACCTGATGCCCACCGCGTTGGGGCTGATGTACTGCAGCACGTTTATGGTCCTGCGCAGTCGACGGTCCACGAAGTGTGCATCCCAGGCTGGGTAGCGCTTCCTGGGCATGTCTATCTTGATGAGGGGTCCCTCGGGGCGAATGGGTCTCCCGGCCGCATCCACCGGCTCCGTGGACCTCACCTGGAAAACGGGCAGACAGGTATCCGTAGCTTCTTCGTCTCCATAGTCCCGGGTCGGGGTGGCCTGGGAGCCTCGAGGGCCGGGGGTGGGGGCCATGGGCTCGGCCTCGGGGGGCAGGGGGAGGCCCCAGAGCAGCTCGGCGCAGCAGGAGGAGGCCAGGACCCGCAGCCGTGGTCCCATGGGGTGCAGGACCCCGTAGTACAACACCATGCAGGCCACGCCCGAGGCGAAACAAAGGAAGACGCCGCAGAGCGCGGAGCCGGCGTAGGCGTCAGTGGTGGCGGGGTCACGGTAAGCGTACCAGAGTGCGGTGAGCACAGCGTTCTCCAGCAGAACCACGGTGTAATACGTCACCATGCGGTAGCGAGTCCGACCCTCACGCACATTGAACCAGCAGAAGACGTAGACCACGCCCACCACCATGTTGAACAACACCTCCTCCCACTTGGACATGCAGAAGTCTGTGCCACCGTGGATTACCCAGAAGGCCATAGCACACCAGTGCAGCACCACGAAGATGCCAAAGTACAGGTGGAAGACGGAAGCAAACAGGGCAAAGGACAAAACCCGGGAGGAGATGGTGAAGAGGCGCCAGAACAGGTGTACCAGGGCTCCACGGTAACTCATGCTCTTCTTGTCATCCCGGGAGTCACGCAGGAGTTTGTGGTAGGAGGCCAGGACCCAGGATAGAGACAGGAGGGAGGCCATGGCTGACATACCTGTATAGAGGAGGAGGAAAAGAGAAAGGAAAAAAAGGGATACATATAGACAGAGAGATTGAGTGAGAAAAGGAACAAAAAAGAAAGAGAGAGAGAGAGAGAGAGAGAGAGAGAGTGAAAGGTGATACTTTTGTCCATGTGGTGTTCTGTAAATCTAGTCTCTAGCCAGCTAAGCAGAGAAGAGACCAGGTGATATTCAGTTAAGTGTTTTAGACTGATGGAACGTAAAATAATTCATCTAGAAAAATTAAATCTGAAAGAAAATAATTACATTAAATAATGAACATAGCCAATCAGTGTACATTGCAGCAATTAGGTGAATCAAGTGGTTTATAACTCTGAACAGTGTGAAATACAGTAAGGTGTTGCCTCACACTGGTATAGTGTCCACATTTGGACAAACTTGGTCTCAGTATAGTCTTTTTGTTTACTACACCTGTCCTACTTTCCTAAGACAGTCCATGTTGATCGAGACATCAGCATAGACGTCAGCATAGCAGTCGATGCTCTCATATCACCTGAAATATGAGAAATGGACCAGGTTACAGCTTCATCGACTGAGCTGCTCAACATGGCGACTCAGCAAATACACTGATGCCGCTGTTACCAGTGTAGTAGGCCTTCATATAGAGGACACATTTGTCACTCATTGTAATGTTTACATATTATGTTTAACACTTGAACCACTTTGAACACTTGAGTCAAATGTTATGTCTCTATACTTGGAAGTTAATAACACCATCCGTTTTCATCCAAGTTTATACAGAAACAGAAAATGTTTAATTTCTTTACAGCAAAAATTAGCCAAAATCTATAAAATGTGATGACAGTTTGCTATGGTACCAATGTCCAAGAATGATTTTGTTGTGACAGTTTTGTAAAACAGAAACAGTAGAAAAATAAAAAAGGTAAAACACAAACCAGAGTGGTCTCAACACAAATGCCTTGGAATCCCTCTTTTCATAGTGAAAACCATTTGTCTCCATTTTTATTTCTTCTTTTTAAAGCAGAAACTCACCTGTATGTAATGAAAGCTTTTCATAATTCTAGTAGCATTTGTGTTCAAAATAGCTTCTAACTTGTTATAAACCTGGTGGATCATCCCAGAATTCCCTATGGAGCTTGGCCCTTCTCTAAATGTCTTCCCCCCAAGTTTCCTACCTTACTAAGAAGTTTACATTAACCAATATGCTTAACCAACTTACTGCTGCTTCTCGTGGGTTTAAGAAAAGTCCCAACAATTTTCTTCAGTCTTATTGATTAAATATACCTCACAACTGTGCTCTATGGCTTACATGGCACCCTGAAAATCCAATTTGCGTTATACAATGTTATTTACAAGTAAAATACAGTGTTGTTAAGAATAACTAGCCAACTTTACATTAAAACAGACAGTAAACTGTAGACTAATCTTATCTTCTTAAGTTATATATTGTTGTTTTGTAGATGAGTAAATATAAGCTTTTTTGAGAATTAATCCAGCAACCTTAAAAGTAAAAGACTGACACTCTCTAGTTGAGCTACAGCAGTTACAAAAACTGCATAGCAGAGCCAGAGAAATGAGCTGTGACACACGTGAACGAACAAATGCAGGAACAGACAGACTCTCTTTTCATCTGTGTGCCAATTAGGCCAACTCATAACTGGACCACTGACTAATAAAATGTGGAAATAGGTCAATAAACATGTGGCCCATGTGTGTCATTTTATCTATGTAGTGAAATGTTTTTTGCTGTATAATTCAAACTTTGTGCACTTCTTTGCAAACTGTTTTGCAAAGAAGTGTTTTATGCTGTAAAGCTAACATACTCCTTTACTGTCAGATATATATTAAGAGTATCCATTTGAATGGTAAAAATGCTTTCATTTCTGTCTGGTTTTAGCTAGTTACTGGCTTTCTAGTATTAGCTAGTTACTGGTTGATTGTTATTAGCTAGATACCGGTTGTCTGTTATTAGCTAGATACCGGTTATCTGTTATTAGCTAGATACCGGTTATCTGTTATTAGCTAGATACCGGTTATCTTTTATTAGCTAGATACCGGTTATCTGTTATTAGCTAGATACCGGTTGTCTGTTATTAGCTAGATACTGGTTGTCTGTTATTAGCTAGATACCTGTTGTCTGTTATTAGCTAAATACCGGTTGTCTGTTATTAGCTAAATACCGGTTGTCTGTTATTAGCTAGATACCAGTTGTCTGTTATTAGCTAGATACTGGTTGTCTGTTATTAGCTAGTATTAGAATATCAGACTTTCTGGCATTTAAGCATCTGAAAAAGTGACATTTGATTTAAAAAAATGATATTTTAAATGGTTGGGGAATTTTCATCAGGAAAAAATATATTTCTTAATAATATTCACTTTAAAGACCCATTTCCATGGAATTAGAATGACTCTTCAAGATCTTTATAGCAGTGCGTGTTTGTAACACAATGCACCGCTATTTGATTGAGGACAACAAATATTTAGTGGTAAATTTGAGATAATCATGGTTAATTATATTACCTTTTGACAGAGTTAAAAATAATAAGACTAATAAAAACAATAGTAAAAATGATGACATTGGTCCCATTATGGAGCCCTGAGGAACACTTCCCACTCTTACACTGCAAAGTCTCAGCTCGGTTCCTCTGGATCATGATGCACAACTGCAGGACCAGTTGAGGTGCTGACTCCAGGAATGTCTCCAACAGGCGGAGCATGTTGACATCAGCATACTCATACATCATGGCCCAGTAGAACCGTTTCTGGTTGTCCTTCTGACGACGGCTCTGGATGCCCAGGTACATGGTGCGGATGTATCTGACAGAGGACGAGAGAAAGAGAAACAAAACCACGATAGTACAAAAATAGATTAAAAAGAAACTGAAAAAATACAAAATAGAAACAAATAAGCATGAGAAGAGAGATGGAGGGGATATTAGATAATTCCTGCAAGGAGTCAGCAGTCTGTTGGATTATTTGATGCATTGTGTCTGAAGTGTGTTTTTGTGTCAGGGTCTGAAGTCTAAAGCATAGGTTCCCAACATTTTCATCCCACGGACCATCTAATTAACATAAAAAACAATCTGGGACAACCACTATGCATAAAAGACATTTGTCGTTAAATACATTATCGCAGTAGCTATCCACACAACAGAACAATGAGAGTCAAATGATCAACTGGTGTTGCGTAGTTAGTCTTTTTAATGTATTTGTTATTACATTCTTGTATATTTACTTTGATTTTTGGAAATCCATTTAAATCCATTCAGTTTAAGCCAACGTAAATTACAGTAATTTATTTTATCTTGAAGATACAGTCCGCAATGTTCTTAATTGCAAAACTATTTTTAGCCCCCCCCCCCCTTAGTCCTGATGTCTAGTATATTGTCTATATTATTATAAGCACAATCTAAGTAGAATCATCGTCTTACCGTAGTTAGCTTGAAACCCGACAATGTTTCTTGGTTATCGTAGGCATTCCCTTACCAAGCGTCAGGCAGGGAATGCCCAACAATTTTTTTATTTTTTTATTTTATTTTTTTTAATTTAAACTTTATTTAACCAGGTAAGTTGACTAAGAACAATTTCTTATTTACAAATCTGTGACGTATGGTTTGCTAATGTAGTCCCATTGACAGAGCTGTCAATCAAATCTGAGATATACAGTGACATCTGAGTTTGCAGAGCGAGCACAAGCATCCATGGGCGGGACATAATCGCAGCATTTATCCATTGACTGTCTAGTTTCGAAGCACTGAGAAAAACTGTTCAGAGCAGCCCTATTGAAGTCCATGGACGCCAGGCTTCAACAGGGAAATGCACTGTGATGCTACAGGAATGTATGGAAAGGAAATCGAGTCAGTCGACCTGATATGTAGCTGATTCTGAACAAACTCATCTTCAAGATGAACATGTTCTAACACATTTTTAGTCAATAAAATGTTAACACAATAGTACATTAGTAATACATTTTTTTGACATTTTAGGGGATGCCGAGCTTCCCTTGCAGTCTTAAAGAAATTGCACCTCCTTCAATGAGAGAAGCTAATGTAGCAAGGTGACAGTGTTTGTGTCTACTGTCTGAACACACTTATTTGTGCCGATCTTGGAAGTAAACTGACGATAGCAGCTAGATACTAAAATGATGTTTCTAGCTCTACAAATTCAGCTATAGTTTGTATTAAAATATATTAAAATGACAAAAGGTTGCAGATTAGTTGTGTAAATGATGAACTCATACAGCTGTCAACACTTGTCACTGCAATCCATTTCACATTTGCTAGCTGACTTGCTACCTACCTGGTAGATCGAAGACTATATAATTATAGAATACAATAAATGATCTACTGTAAATAAACTGCACACTGTGTGTGTATGTGCATGTGTATGTGTGTAGCCAGCCAGCCAGGCAGAAAAATGGCAGAAAAAAGACAGACATTAGAGAATTTTTCATTAAACCAAAACGCAAAGTAAGATTCTTAGTAGCCTAATATATCAAAGACTAGTAGATAAAATGTTCATGGGAAATAATTGAAAGGCTAAAATGTTTCATAATGTCATTATGGCAGGTAAGAGAGGGCACACAGACATCAGAGCTGAGGACAGAGTGGCAGAGACAGACTGGCAGAATCAGACTGGCAGAGACAGACTGGCAATGACAGGGAGTCTGAGGTAAGTTTGAGACTTTGTTTGGCAACATTATGAGAGGTACCCTCTATTTTAAACTGGACCCCACCCGACTCTCGACTTAAACTGGTGATTGAAACAAGATTGTTTATAGGCAGCGGTAGCGCTGTCATGATTAATTGTGTAGTTTTAGGTACTGGTAATAAGGTAAATTCAATACTGAGACCAACTTTGTGATTGCTTTCAATCAAGATTCTTTTAAATGAGATCGCAGAATGCTCTTGTATTTACAAAAATGTACCCATACACATACAGTACCATTGGTATTGCTGGTTGTAAATTTGAATTTCTGCGTACATACTGGACTGATAATTAACAATGCTAACTATTTTTTGTAGTAATAATACAATGATTTAAATATTTGAACAAGTTGGAACAACCCCTCTGTTAAAAACCTATCAATTATCTTGTAGTAGTAATTATGCAATATACATTTAACACATTACATGTAGGCTATGTATGCTATGTGTTACAACACTACTTTTGGTGTCCCCTTGAAAAATTGCTCCAAACAAAAATTGCTCCAGAGTTGATGTCAGATTTTTACCCCTGTGGACATTAGATAAACAGTACAGGTCTACAGGAAATCAGATCAACAGTACACGTCTACAGGACATTATCTAACTATCTCCCTGTGTTTCTACTTGTCTCTAGCTCTCTCTCTCTTCTGCTGTCCTCATGTGAGTCAGTGGGATGTCTAGAATTGATTGTCAGAATGAAAGCTGGTCAGGTGATCATCAGATGAGCATCATATATCCGTTCCTCGGCTCTCAGTGTAATCAGTGCTGTTTAAGACTGAGATTGTCACCACGCATCTGGCTGCTTGGATGGTGACTTTGATAAAACCAGTTCTGGCTGGTTATATGACTTTAATGAAACCCGAGATTCCTACGGGAACACTGGGGGACATCAGTCTAGTTATTGATTATTGATTGGAGATGACAAAAAAACACAGTTGAGTAAAGAACAGACCTGGATTATTGACTAGAGACAGACACCATTCAGACTAGATAGAGCCATCTTTATTCCACCAGGGCTGCAGCGTAAAAGAACAATGAAGTAAATAGAGTTAATTTCCACTTCAAAGAGGCTCATTCTATGTCTGAGTTGCATATGGATAGGAAAACCTCTGAAAAACATTCACATAACAGCAAATGTTCTGCTCTCATATCACCATCAATAGTCAAAGAAATGGACTGTTGTACTGTTCAAATCGATTGAACTGCTTAATATTATTAACGCTGAGATCCATCACATAACCATTTAATCTAAATGAACACCAGGGGGTGCTGTCAAGTCTAGCTCTGCATTTCCATCACCAGCTATCGCTTTCTAAAGGACTTTCAGATCTGGAGATGCCCCACTTACACTAACACCCATACACACACATATACAAATGCAAACACACAAACACACACACACACACACACACACACACACACACACACACACACACACACACACACACACACAAAGGAACATTACACAGTTTACCATGGTTCATTACAAATGAAAACAGTCTATAGTTTACCATGGTTCATTAAAACTAAAAACAGTCCATAGTTTACCATGGTTCATTAAAACTAAAAACAGTCTGTAGTTTCATATGCTTCATTAAAACTGAAAACAGTCCGTAGTTTACCATGGTTCATTAAAACTCAAAACAGTCTGTAGTTTACATGGTTCATTAACACTGAAAACAGTCCGTAGTTTACCATGGTTCATTAACACTGAAAACAGTCCATAGTTTACCATGGTTCATTATTCCATGGACTATAACAAAGTATTAAATAAAAGATTATTGCTTCAGGGTGGAGCATAACAAAGTATTAACTATAAGAGTAATGCTTCAGGGTGGACCATAACAAAGTGTTATCTATAGGAGTAATGCTTCAGGGTGGAGCATAACAACGTGTTATCTATAAGAGTAATGCTTCAGGGTGGACCATAACAAAGTGTTATCTATAGAGTAATGCTTCAGGGTGGAGCATAACAAAGTATTAACTATAAGAGTAATGCTTCAGGGTGGACCATAACAAAGTGTTATCTATAAAAGTAATGCTTCAGGGTGGACCATAACAAAGTGTTATCTATAAGAGTAATGCTTCAGGGTGGACCATAACAAAGTGTTATCTACAAGAGTAATGCTTCAGGGTGGACCATAACAAAGTGTTATCTATAGAGTAATGCTTCAGGGTGGACCATAACAAAGTGTTATCTATAAGAGTAATGCTTC
>JACXGM010020499.1:0-17770 GCA_016801145.1 Umbra pygmaea | reverse complement strand
AGGGTGTCGCAGCTCTTCCTGCCTTTGTACTCCGTTATCTGCCGTAGTCCACTCCACATGCGTCTGGGGTCGGAGCTGTTGTAATTGGACTCCAATTTGTCCCTGTAGTCTCTTTTAGCATCTCTGATGGCTTTCCGTAGGTCATATCTGGCCCTCCTCAGAGCCTCCGGGTCCTCAGAGTTATAGGCAGAGGACCGTGTATGATAGTGTACCGGTACCTGCTTATTATTTCTTTTTATTTGAACCTGTTTCTGGTCTCTGGGAAATGCTGTGTTATATTGAATATGTTGAGAACATGAAGATCATCTGATACCCCAACCTGAGTTTTTAAATCCAAATATTAGGTTTAGTTGTATACAGTTGTACACCTTTCTTTTATAGAGCTGGACTGAGATAAACTAAAACTAAGGTTTAGTTTAAGAAGATGTTCCAGGGTTTCTAAGGAAGCAAGCCACTGTATATTATTCTGGAGAGGAATTACTGGTTTGAAAGGGTGATTACAGCATGCTGGGTGAATGTTGGATTTCGTTGATGGGGACTAGAGGTGGGTAAAAGTAAGAGTAATGTTCTGGGTTTGGCTGGGTTCACAGATTTTGGGAAGTTCTTCATTAAGACCAAAATGAAAAAGTAAAGGAAGTTCATAACTTACAGTGATCTATAAAATAAAAATAAAGAGTAAAAAATGACTAGTTATGGTCATTGGTTAGTAATGAACTCCCCTTACCAGGTAAGTTAGGTTGTAACTGCGAAAATCCCAAAATGGGTGAACCCAGCAGAGTATTCTTACTTTTACCCACCTCTGATGGGGACAAACCGAAATCACTGTCATGTTCTAAAACTAACAACGGTATAACATGTTTCCAGTTACTAGCAGACCTGCTGTCAATAGATGTGGGTGCGTGAGTTTCCAGGACTGGATATGTCACATTTATGGATGAACATACGCTTAACATTAAATAGACTGGAATATGAAAATAATGTTTTTTCACTAAGACAAATATATAGCAACGTAGTGCTACACCAAATTGACCATGGTGTTCCTTCTGAGTGTGATAAGGTATGTGGATATGAGCTAGAGGATTTGATGTATTTATTTATAATGTGTGATGATTTGAATGAGTTAAAGTAAAAAACTTGTGGAAAATTAATTAATTCAAGTTCATTTAGCCTACTTTTTTTAAATTAGTATGTAATTCTTAGCGACTGGCTTAAATTTCTCTTTCTCATACCTGACAGTTACGACGGCTGGCTCTGCAGTCATCTTCAGAAGTGTCAAGTGGTGTTGCTGTGACATCTACTGTGGGTGTGTTATATTTGATATGTGTCATTCCACCAGGGCGGCAGGGGGGTGCAGTGTCATTCCATCACACAGGTGGAATGACACAAACCAAATATGACACACCCACAGTAGATGTCACAGCAACACCACTTGACACTTCTGAAGATGACGGCAGAGCCAGCCGTCGTAACTGTCAGGTATGACAAAGATAAATTTAAGCCAGTCGATAAGAATTACATACTAATTGTGGACAAATCGTAAGTGGGGAACTCATGAAGAAACACAGCTCTGGAAAACATTAAGCGATCACTTCAAATGTTTCTTAAATCAACCCCAATGATCTCATTCCTCTGGAAGGTGATCAAAAGGGAGATGGATGGTCACAAGACATCAAACAAAGCTGAGCTGCTTGAGTTTTTTTGCCAGTAGTGGCATAAAGTCAACCAACCCCAATGTAAAAGACTGGTGGAGAGCATGCCAAGATGCATGAACGCTAATAATTATTTTACAATTATTATTATTCCACCAAATATTGATATCTAAATGCTTAACACGTTAGTATTGTGTTGTTTAAAATGAATATTAACTTATTTTCCTTGTGTTATTTGAGGTCTGACAACTGCAACTTTTTTCATTTTGACCAGCTGTCATTTTCTGCAAATAAATGCTCTGAATGACAATATTTGTATTTAGAATTTGGGAGAAATGTTTCAGTAGTTTATGGAATAAACCAAAAATGTAAATTTTACTCCTAACACACCTATGAATAGTAAAAACAGAGACAACATGTTCTCTTACTTTTCTCCACAGCTGTATGTGTGGGAGGATTTTGTACTCTTTGGGATGACTGATGACTGTGTTGGTGGCTATTATTGTAGCTATTCTTGTTAAATGTCATGGTAATTTTTGTTAAGTGTACGATCTGTTGCAGGAGCAGTTATGTTTTGAAGGGAGGATAGTGGTGGAATAGACTAAAGAAGTTTTTTGTCTCAATTTTAAAAAGCAACATCAATATGCTGTGCTGTTCTGGGATGGATCATTTTCACAAGAGTTTTGCAGAGTTGATTGACATCGTGATAGGAAGGTGGTAGTGTTACTTGTACATTTTAAATGTGAATTTCTTAATATTGATATATTTCATTTTCTACAGTAATTTGGGTCAATTTATCTGGCATGTGGAAATTGACAATTTTGACAATATTTTTATCTCTGTCAGTTTTTTGAATTGGTTGATGGTGAATTGTTTACAAGCCTATTTGCTTGTCTTGATTTTCCAGTCTACTGAGATTTACAGATTTGATTTAAGTATTTTTGATAAGATAAAGATAATACATTTAACATTACATTTTACACTCATCATTTACTTTTACACTCATCCAGAGTGTCTTAGTAAATAATGAAAAGGCAATGAAAACAATAGGTCAACAGGTTTGGGCCTGGTTAGTACTTGGACAATAGGTCAACAAGGTTGGGCCTAGTTAGTACTTGGACAATAGGTCAACAGGTTTGGGCCTGGTTAGTACTTGGAAAATAGGTCAACAGGGTTGGGCCTGGTTAGTACTTGGACAATAGGTCAACAGGTTTGGGCCTGGTTAGTACTTGGACAATAGGTCAACAGGGTTGGGCCTGGTTAGTACTTGGACACTAGGGTTGGGCCTTGTTAGTACTTGGACACTAGGTCAACAGGGTTGGGCCTGGTTAGTACTTGGACAATAGATGGACAGGAGATGGTCCAGCAGCATGTACTCTTCTCTTAAAGTATCTGCAAGGCAGTGGCCATTTTATTTAGGACATGTTTAAATACCTTTGTTACTAAATGTAGACAGCTTGTATGGTTCTCATGTAGGTCAACTTTCATTGGTTTTAAATGTTGTCATGGCCGCTGTTTGCTGATAAATTTGCGGGTGTTATATATCTTGAAGTATACATTTAGCTTGAGAGCCAGTGCATTTGCATGTGGCCAAGTCACACAAGATGCCTCAGACATTCTGATTAGCAAGCTTTTTTAATGGAGGGAATCGTATTCCTGTCTAAACCACTATTACATATTCTTTAAATATTGAGTAATGCAGTTTGTACAGATTTTGTTAGCTGGTCACTGAAAGAGAAAGTAGTTCCATTCTCACTGTGTGAAATTCTATGAATAGCACATTTACGGTCCAATATTCCAAGGGAATATAATTACTTTATATGTAAAAAAGAGACATTGGTCAGAGTTTCACCAATGTAGGCTGTTTAACAGCCTGATCCGTGTACACCTACCCATTCTGGCTGTTTTTGACAGGGTTCTCCTGTACTGGCGGCTCCTAGTGGACCTGATGGGATGGATCAGGCCATGGCTCGGGTCACAGGCATCATAGATGATCTTCATTGCTTCCTGCGACACCTGGGATTGAATGTGTCACTCTCTGCATAGCCTTGCAGTCAGTCATCTTTGAGTTGCCAGACCAGCATATGATTCAGCCTGTCAATACACTTTTAATGGGGCCCTTGTAGAATACCATAAGGGCCCTCTGGAACAGGCCTCCTGAGATTTTACAGACACTGCCATGGTTTATTCACCACTGTGGTTGTATGCAGTGACCAATTTAGCTTCCGAATGAACTTGAAATTCATGACCCTCTCCACAGCGGTTCTGTGGATGTGAATTGGGTGTGCTCAGCCTTATCCAGTTATTATGAAGTGCTTACTTCGCCTCATTGTTATACACACATTACACTCGTTTTCGATGTTATAAAGATACAATAACACCTTTTTCTTAACACGATACACTTTTAGCCTTCCATATACAGTATTAATTATTAAATTCGTGTGTTTATACTCACACATTTCTTTCCGCAAGGGGGCACATTTGGCTCAGAAATGTTTGTGACGTTGGAGAAATGACGTCAACAGCAGACGGCAAACCGGGCGGCGCTGACGCATGACGCTCTTTTCTATTCATGTCAGTTTTAGACTCCGCTGTCCGTAATTGAATATCAAACTTCAATTTGACAAAATGATAATCTACAAGGACATCATCACCGGTATGAAAGACTATCTAAAATGACCACGAATGACTTTTCTACGAAAGTAAGATGTAATTTTAGTGTATGTAGCTATTCAGAATTAACGGTCTGGATATTAACGGTCGTGAACTCCGGTGTTGTGCATCCAAAGGCAAAAGGCCCTGCACGCGCCAGCGTAGCTACGTATCCTGGCTTTACCATAAGATCACTGTGCGTGCTGGAGCTCAGGTCTGGTCGTGCGCTTCCTTGAGTACAGAAAATAGCTGAAACATAGGATACATTAGGTAGATATTTGTGAGAGTGCAGCGGCTTTGTGTTCCCAAACCTGTTTGATTTTATTTTATTTGACAGCTGTCAGAAGTCTGCGCAATCTACCAAACAAGATACATTATCACAATAGTTCAATTGCTAAGAAAATTTTCCACTCAATGGTAATTTGGAGAAATAATAGCTAAACGTTATACTTCAGCTAATCCAGTTATGTTATCTAGTCTTGTTAAGATAGATCCATCTGTCAGCTGTCAAACCTATTAAATGAGTACACGCGTTTGTTATACGGCGCACTGGCCTGAAGAAGAGGACATGCCAGACGTCACTGTTTCTTTGCAATTGTGAAATATGAATATGTTTTCATTCTGGTTTCTATCCATTACTTTAGGGGATGAAATGTTTTCCGACATATACAAGATCAAAGAGTCACCAAGTGGAATGTTATTTGAAGTTGAGGGAAAGGTGCGTCTACAATGCAGGTATACGCTTTTGAAGTTCTGGGGGTGACAGGTGAGATGTATCAGGATTTAGAGCCATTCATTTGGGTATTGTGTAAACTGAGGCAGAATGCAGGGGCGTTTGTTGGATTTGAAAACATTGGAGGCATAGCTGTTCTTGGATAGCCTAATCGAAAACTGAACAGAAGCTTAGAGTCACAAAAGGTATGGATCACTTATATTCTTTTAGTCTTTTATTCTGTAAAAATGTATACTTTTCTTTTTGCGGAGTGTGCGCTATATGGAGTGAGATTTCCGAAGCGCAGCTGTGTATAAAACCGCTCTGCATCCTTAGAACTACAAAAATATATATAAAAATAAAATTAAATGAAGTTGTAGCGACAAACTTTGGAAAAAATTCCCAGGCAGGCTCCTGGTCATGTGCTTTGAGAAAGAGCCACGCAAGGAAATGGACATTACCGATTGTGAGGGGAGAAAAATTGGTAAATTATATATAGGCACTCTAAAAAAACACAAATTAAAACGTTATGAAAAAAGATGGTAACATGTAAAAACATCTACATGCTGTGGTTTACAGACCTCCCTTAGGGCACACACACCATAGACGGGGGTATTTCACAAAAAATAAGCAGATCAGACAAAATAAAACAATCGACCAATTTGGAAAATGTTAAGAAATAAATACTAAGAAATATAGGAATAATGGATGATTAGGGAGAAAAGGCGAAATAACTCAACTGGTGCAGTAAAAAAATATAATATATAATTATAATATATGTAAATCAACACCTTATACATACACAGTCAATTCAATACAGAGTATCGCAACCAACAGTTGTCTTTGCTAGGAGGCATATATAATTTCAGCTATCAAGGTCTAATGTGTACCCTGCTTTCTGACAATAACCTCTCTGAGTTCACGTCACACCAAATAAGTGCTCCTCTCTCTTCTGTATTTTGCATTACCTATTTGGAAAAAATACCACAAACAATCCTGCAATTTCTGTCTGAAAGAGACATAATTTACCAACTTCCCTTAATCACATCCACTGTGATTGATTAAGAGTTTTCCGAACTCCTACCAACACTGTGACGCACAAACATCCTACCCCCCTCAGCTGACAATCCCACCTACTGTGATTGATTGAAAAGCCAAGTTGCGAAGAGCAGTACTTGACTTTACTGTAGGTGGATTGGAAATAGGTGTTATTCATTTTGGGTGCCTGTAGTGTTTATATTCAGGTTATGGAACAGCTCTTTAAGCTAATATTAAATCATAGGTGTTGGGATTCAAACCTTTGCCAGTGCTCAGTGAGCCACCAGCTCTTTGTGTGCCTGTTAATTCAATCACGGTTTTATAGTTGGTGAGTGTGTAAATCCTCCCACATATGTACTGACATATTTAGGCTTCCATGTTGAACGATCAGTGTGATAGGAAGGAGATAGCTTGGTGACACATGCTTGGAGAAAGCATGTGATTACATTCGACCATCTCGCATCCGTGAGGAGATGCCGACATTACAAGGCTTAAAGGTGAATTAGACATGACTCATACGGAGGGGAGAAAGATTGGGATGAAAAACGAGAAATATACCTAATGTGACCTGCAGCTGTATTTTTTTATGGTGATTTAGTTCAAAGTAACATTTCTTTTCCATGTGGTGTTTTTGTCCACCCTTTATACGTGGCCAAAAGTACATTGTTTCGTAAGGGGGAGGGGGGGAATGATCACAAGTGTTCACCATTTGTTGATTTAGCACTCTTCCTGCTCACCCGTCTCACTCTTCCTGCTCACCCCCAGATGGTGAGCAGAACGGAGGCCATAGACGACTCTCTGATTGGTGCAAACGCCTCAGCCGAGACACAAGACGAGGGCTGTGAGTCTTCCACGGTCAGCGGAGTGGACATCGTCCTCAACCACAAACTGCAAGAGGCATCCTTCACTAAAGACGCTTACAAGGGTTACATCAAGGAATACATGAAGGCGTGAGTGTGTGTGACAAATGCACCTGGACTGGGATAGCTTTATTAGTCTTCTGTACAAAACGTAGAATTAATGTCCTCGTTTTAAATGAAAGGTTTTTAATGGTGTGTGTCTGTTTGTAGGATAAAGGCTAAGCTAGAGGTGAACAACCCAGAAAGAGTGAAGCCCTTCATGGCTGGAGCTCAAGAGGAGATCAAGAAAATAATGGCCAATATAAAGAACTATCAGGTATTGTAGCTGACTAACTACATATACTACGGTCTATAGTGCAGTCAGTTATATGTACTCTGAGATAATTACATCTACAATTGTTTATATACAAGTCAGGTATTCTGACAGAGTTTGATGGGTAACCTGTGTTTGAAAACTCCAGACCCCTAAACACCTCAAAAATCTTTGTAACGGTCATGTTTCAGACCAAAAATGGTTGTAAAGAAATAATTTGTTCCCTCTGCAGTGACAATTCTAAACAGGGACATAATAAAATGATCACCCCTTCTCACCCATACGAAATGTTAGTTTTAAATGTGTGTCAATCTAGGAATCTAATCGATAGGAGAATACTGGCTAGCATCGACGTATTCGATGGAGAATTTTTCTGCATAAAAGCATGGTCTTCTTGAAAGATGCAGACTTTTTCCTGTACCACTGCCTAAAGAAAGTGTCTTCTAAAAACTGGCAATAGGTTTGGGAGTTGAGTTTGAGTCGATCTTCCTCCCGAAAAGGCCCAACTAGCTCATCTGTATTAATACCAGCCCATACCAGTACCCCACCTCCACCTTGCTGGTGTCTGAGTCAAAGTGGAGCTCTGTGCCTGTTAATGATCCAGCCACGGGCCCATCCATCTGGTCCATCAAGAGTCACTCACATCTCATCAGTCCATTAAACATGAGAAAAATCTGTCTTCAGATATTTCTTGGCCCAGTCTTGACATTTCAACTTGTGTCTTGTTCAGTGGGGGTCAGGTTTCATCCTTCCTTACCTTGCCCATGTCTCTGAGCACGGAACACCTTGTATTTATGGGCACTCCAGGTAAGTTGTAATTCTGGAATATGACAGCACTGGAGGATAATGAGTTCCTGGTAGCTTCAAGTTGGAATCTTCTTAAATCTTTGGCAGATAATATGCGTCATTTTTTCGCAACACGTTTCTTGTGACCCTGCTGACTATTTGCAACCATACGTTTGATGGTTCCGTGATCACGCCCCAATATCTCAGCAATTTCAAGAGTGCTGCATCCCTCTGAAAGACTTTTAACAAATGTAGATTTTTTTTGAGTCAGTGAAATATTTATTTGCCTATTTTGCCTGAGAAACAGAAGCTGCCTAATAGTTATGCACACCTTGATATAGGGTGTTGATCTCATTAGGCCACACCCTCCCTTGTTACACAAATACACATCACCTGATATGCTTCAATCCAAAAAGCATTCCAGGTTGAAATGGTCAAAATACTGACTTGCCTAATAATTGTGCACACAGTGTAGATGCAGTGATGTAACCAAAGGTTTTTGGGCAACTTACGGTGGCCGAGTTTGGAATTACAGAATGCGCTGAGGTGTTATTTAATGACCGTCATACCAGAAACATTACCGGCGATGTTTTTGAGGTATTTAGGGGTCTGGAGCGTTCTTTCAATGTGGAATGCAAAATGTCACAAACACTGCCCTTCTGCAGTATGTTACTTGATATGTATTGTCTCTCCCTAATCGCCTCTCATCCTGCCCTTACGCCTTCCCGGTCTGTCCTTGCTGTCTCTAGTTTTTCATAGGGGAGTCCATGAACCCAGAGGGTATGGTTGGTCTGCTGGACTTCCGTGAGGATGGCATCACTCCCTTCATGACCTTCTTTAAAGACGGCCTGGAGATCGAGAAATGCGTAAGTCACACTAGCTCAAATGTGTAAGTCACACTAGCTCAAATGCAGAAATGTGCAAGTCACACTAGCTCAAATGCAGAAATGTGCAAGTCACAGTAGCTCAAAAGTGTAAGTCACAGTAGCTCAAATGTGTAAGTCACACTAGCTCAAATGCAGAAATGTGCAAGTCACACTAGCTCAAATGCAGAAATGTGCAAGTCACACTAGCTCAAATGCAGAAATGTGCAAGTCACAGTAGCTCAAAAGTGTAAGTCACAGTAGCTCAAATGTGTAAGTCACACTAGCTCAAATGCAGAAATGTGCAAGTCACAGTAGCTCAAAAGTGTAAGTCACAGTAGCTCAAATGTGTAAGTCACACTAGCTCAAATGTGTAAGTCACACTAGCTCAAATGTGTAAGTCACACTAGCTCAAATGCAGATGTATAAGTGATATGTATTGAAAGATGTTTTGTCGTGTATTAATCGATGTGTACATCAACTAATTAATTTAGCCTGAGTCCGGAGAATGTGTAAATAGAGCAAAATACTTTTATTGTTTGAATCAACAATAATGCCGGTCGTTCCTGCAGGAAGAACTCTCGATCAACATTTCTCATTTTGGTTATATCAGGAATGACGTCATGACAGGAAAATAATACTGATGAACAACTGGCCTAATCGATGGCATTATTAAATTCTAACCAATAGTTGCCCTTGGATACAACATACATTCAACAGGTTTAAGGCGACAGTTAGTCTGGGTCTCATGTAAATGCTTTTCTTTGAAGCCCCAACATGCTGGCTACAGTATTGCCTATAGCTGAACCAAGAACAATAGACAAACACAGCCAAATGTTTGCCGTTTGGCCACGGCCAGCGGGAACCTAGGCTTCCAAAGGACACTTGTATTCAACATTCAATTGTTACTCAGTCTGCTGCATTCCTAAATAATCTTATTTAATTAAGCCGTCTCTTTACCTAAAGGAGCATTTGCAATACATTTCCCAGGGAACAATCCTTCTTAATTACATAAATCATTTTCCAACAGTCTCAGAATAACTGGTCTTGCTTTATAATTTTCACATGATCTATAGCTTCTAATAGACACCAAACACGCAGGGTATCCTATTATAGAACATAGCATATTCTTGTAGGCATTTAATATCACTTAGTGGTTTAGTTCTGATTAATGCTAATCCTTTGAACAGTTATTCTGCATAACATATACCAAAATCTCTTACTACATTTATTGCATTTCCTCATAACCGTATTCTACACAAGATGCCTATTTCCACAGATTTTTACTAATCATCAGTTCTATAGTAAAGAAAATTATCCTATAGTTTCAGACAACACATTAACAGAATGTCTAGTCTTTTGTTTTAAACGGGAATGGCAAAATGTTAAAAAATGTGTCTGTGCCTAAACAGCTGACTTTAATACAAACATATATTGGCAGGTAGACTTAAACTCTAGTGGCTGGTAGACTTGTAAAGCTACCTGCCAGTGGCTGGCGAACCAAAAAGTAAAATGTAATACCAGCTTGTCGCACTCTAATGACTCCTAGTGGTAAGTTGGGCACCTGTAAGCTTAAGCATGGTTGTTGGCCAAGGGATGTGTTCACCTCCAGCATGTTTAAATGGTTGGGTGAGCAGTCTACCAAATTAAATACATTTTTAAAATGCAGAGAAGTTTGGCGATGTGCTTCACAGGAAACATTTTGACAAACATGATATTATCACTCCTGCACCTTCTGTGGAGTTGCGATGAGATAGGACCACAGGCGCAAATTGAAAATCTGACGAAATGGGAGGACAAAACAGATTTTAAGAGAGTTCCAATTTTGTGACAAAGTATGCCTTTTCTTTGTCATGTTTCTTAAGGTTGTACAATCTGCTCTCACTACTATCTCAGAAAATAAAAACAAAGCTAGGAATCCACTCTACAGAAATGACTCCTTTGAAAAAATAATGCTTCACTGTAGGCTGTGAATAAAACATAAATTCCCTCTTAACCGGTAACATAATTAGCAATAATTGGAAAGAGAAACTCATTCTATTAATGGGAATCCACTATATTGCTCCATTACTGTATCAGGAAATAAGAACAATTAAATTAGATTCTTGATTTGAAGTTAATCAGTAATGTTCGATAATGATGCTCGGAAGAAAAGCTGCCCCTCCTCCACCCACCCTAATCGGTTCAAATACAATAATTCATCATCAATAGCTTTCCATGGGAACAGGTTATTGCCTGATAATTACCATGTCCCTCACCTCCTTTAAATCTCAAGTTTCAGAGAACACCTGGTTAAGGTTAAATAAAATAACCTCAATAACTGGCTGCAGGGGCGTCGGACTGGGGGTAAAACCAATACTGATTACAGGGGCCCAAAGGGGAGAGAGGGCCCCTGAAAAGTCTGGAATATCTTGGGGTTGAGGAACAGGACTGCCTATGCATAGGGCCCAGGATCTTGTGCTACACCGCTGACTGGCTGTGCACAATGACTTCCACTAAATACTTCCTGTAGTTGTTGGAAGCTTTTGGAACTGTAGAAAATACTGCTTAAACTCAGCATAGCTTAGCATAGATTTCTGCTTAGTTCAGATTTGTCTTGCCGCATCATCCAGGGATGGTTACAATTCAGCTAACATATACATACCAAAATGGATAGTTCTTTCAATTATGCCAACTTTTATTTCCAGGTTTGAATGCACTAAAACGTAAAGTCCATTTATGTCAGATGTTTAGGCATATAAAGAGCTGTTCACAGTGAAGTGGTAAATTGAAAGCACACTTCAACCTCTTTCTGTTTGTTCTTTCATAGTATATATGAAATGTTTTTGTAAAAATGCATTGAATCACAACAACCCTTTCCTTCCCTTTAACAGTGACACCCTGGCCTGAGAACCTTGTTTTAATTGGCTGACGACACCTCTGCATTACGTTAGGATTGGAAGCACATTTTATTTTACAATTATTTTATATTATAAGTACTGTATGATGGCCAAACCAAATCTACGGGTTGGACTAAAATGCATTACTACAGATTATGGACTGTTCTTTAAACAGGTATAATTTTAGAAAGCCCAGTCAGAACTATCAGATAAACATGTATGCAGAATGATTCATCTTTTCAGCTCACAAAAGGTACATTTGTAACTTCAACTGTCACATTCAGTTTGCAGTGGGGTAATCTGAAATGAAAATTTTGCAGTGCGCTGGTTGTTCATTCATTTTAATTGGTTGGTGATTAACTCTCAGGCCTCCATATGCTTGGATTAGGTTTACATTTGATGTGACACCCTTACTGAATGTATTGGGATAGTTCAGGATGTCATGAGTTGTGAAAAATTAAACACTGGGTAAAACCCTTTCCAGCAGTGGTGTTTTTGTGTAAAAATACTCATTTGATTCATCAATTCTTTTGTTGGCATTTTTTCCATGAATTCTTTATTTTTCACAGTTGCAGCATCATTAAATAAGGTGAAAATTAACATGTTAATATATTCAAGAACCATTTATACTAACAAGCTGATTGAAAGCAGCAACCTACGAATCTGAGACTTTAGGAGTCAATTAGGATCAAAAGAAATGACAAATCAAACAATGCTCCAAATGCGCACCTCGATAATGGGAGGCACTTCAGCGCTGCTCTGCCCTGGGCTAGTTTTTCTCCTCATCCCGTTCCTGATAATGGCGGTACTCTGGCTTCAGCTCCCAGGTACTCTTGTGTGTACCTTTAGCGTTATACAAGCCAATCTCCCGCAGGATCTCCTTCAAATAGGTCTACAGAAAACACAAACATCACTCTGGAGTTTGTTTACATAATTTCACATTACTGGAAGTACTCTGAAAAAGAATGTACCGTGTCTTCTTGATTTTCTAGTGTCAAAAGCCATGTGTTGTAATTGTTACTGTCCACAAGATGTCAGTAGGTGGTAAAAGGTGACGTTTCCCAAGGTTGAGATATGTCTTGTAGTATACTTAGAGTGAGTGATCAAGCCAAGGTAAGTGTCTATCCCTCTGACTGTCAGGACTCCCTGAAGCACCCCAGAGAGGCTTACTGGTGCAGTGGAATTGAACCTGGAGAGCAAAGCTCACACTCACCAATGCAAATGCAATCAGAAGATGGAGAGTAAAGGTGGGTGGGTGTTTGTGTGTTCATGTGTGTCTAACCACTGGTTGCTTGGTGACCTCCACCAGGTCTTTGATGTTGTAGTACTGGTGTTTCTCGAAGGCGGAGAAGAGCATGTCCGTCACCTGCTGCCGGTCAGCCCTCACCATCCGACCCTCAGCCTTCTTCTTCTTCTCATACTCCAGCTGCACCACACACACGCACACGTGCGCACACACACGCACGCACACGCACACACACACGCACACGCACGCACACGCGCACGCACACACACGCACACACACGCACACACACACACGCACACACACGCACACACACGCACACGCACACACACGCACACACACGCACGTTACAGTTCCATGTGTAGTTTGATCCTCTGTAAACTTCTAACATTCAGGAGCGAGCAACGAATCGGACATTAAGCAGTTGCTTTTGAGCACGTGATACACGACTGCGTCCTTACATTAGCGACGTGGTTTGATACTGGTCTGAAGTTGTTGGTGATGGCCCGGTCGATCTGCTCGGTCAGGCGCTTGGGCTTGGTACATGCCTCCATCTGTAATCTGAGCACAGGGAGCTGCAGAACATTCTAGAACAGTCACCGACATCTCGCTGGTAGAATCAGAGAAATTAACTGAGCCACAGGACATCACTGAGAAAACATCTTAGCGGGCCAAACAGAGCAGAACATGGAGAAGGATATGAGAATAATGAATATAGGTTACTCCCATAACATACAGTACTGGCACCACTGTTCACATACAGAAAGAGAATCGTGAACATAGCACAAAAGGACAGTTGCTATAGCAATCCCTGTCAACCTTTAGCTACCATGAAACAATATGAAAGCCATCCTTCCATTATTAGATATTCTCTTTATGAGCTATGGCCAAGGTTCCTGCGCTTCTGGAAGAAAACAAGACAAATAGTCTGTGCTGTTTTTTTTTCCTAAACAACAGTTCCCAAATTGTTTTCAACATTTCATCTTTTATTTTGTTACACTCACTTCTTCAGTTTAACGTAGTTCTCGTTGACGGCAGGTCTGCATTCAGCTCTCTGTATTACCATTCCCTCCACACGTATTTTATCTGAAACAAAGTCAATACATGTTTTCTTTGACACAGAAAGCAATAGCCGAATGTTGATTTTAATGAAATTATATTATTTATTTCTATTACACCAGGGCTAAAAGTGTTACTTAATATATCCCTCAGCACTTAACTGAACCACTTACGCAATAGAAAAACAGGTAAAATCCAGTAGGTGCGCTGCACAGCAAACACTTCAAAGTTCCACTCATCAACTGCCACTGAAATACTCAAACAGCTTGACATTTCTCAATGTAGTGATTCATCAATTTAGGGTTTTCTTTGTCATGAACTTAGTGTGTTTGTCTAAAAAGGGGGCAGGGATAAGCAGACGGTGGTATATGTACTGACTTAGAGACAGAAAAGGTTTTCAAACACTCCAGATTTCACCCAAAAACAACAGCTGACCACCACTACTGTTCAATTGTTTTGTTGGCAATAATTGGCATCAATCTCGTGTTTTGATCTACGAAAAAACAAAATGTTCAGTTGGCGTTTGTCAGTTGGTGCTGTTCAAAATCTGCGACCGTTTTATTAGATGGCTTCAGAGAAATCAGTTTACACTCCACTGTCAGAAGATCTCACTCAATCGTACCAGAGTTTTTGTAGCAGTTTAAGCTCCCGACACCGCACCACACATTCCCCCTGGCATCATGAGGTCCCGGGCAGACTGTTTGTGCCCTCCCTCTCCCCTCTACATGCCTGGCTCATTCCTCTTTTTCTTTCAAAGATAGACGCCTTTATTTCCAATTAACGGATAGTAATTTGCTGGCACTTTTCCATAAACACACCTACACACAAAAAGCAATCCTCACCTTCACAGTAGTCTGCCTGTTATTCCTTCTCTATCTATCCATGGGCCTCTGGCTAGGGTGAATTGGGTCAAAGCCGTATGGGAGAAGATTTTACAGAATTGTCCTCACTGTTGATCTCACCTGTTCTCCTCCACTAACTCTTCTGTCTCGCTTTTTCTCATCTACCTTTCATTCTGTCACAGTTTCCCCTTTTCTCGCCTGCAAACTCTTTCTTCTTGGCTTCTCTCATGTCAGGTTGTGTAAGACCGTGAGTATTAAGCCTTTACGGCTGTTTAAGCGTGAAATAAACAAGGCTAAAACTTGCAGGTCCCGCGGGACCCTCGTGTAGGAGAGCAAAGTTACAAACGCAGAGATGGAGTGAAAGACGGAGGGGAGCAGCAAGACGAGAGACCAGAATGAGAGGGGGAGGACGAGGAAGAGAGCACAGTGAGAGGTGGAGCGGCTGCCGGGTTGCGGAGAATGGGAGGATAGGGAGGGGCGAGCCAAGGTCCCGCTACCACCCACTCCACTTCTCCCACCATCTCGAACCCTTCAGCTGCTCCAAGGACCCTCTTTCTGAAAGCAAACGCGCACATGCGCGCGCACGCACACACGCACACACACACACACACACGGCGACCCAGCTCCCACCGAATCCACCTCCTACTACCGCTCCCCAGACTGGTCTCTATTCATATCGGAATATTCCAGAAGAGAATGAAATTGTGAGCCTTCAGATTTTCTCAATGCCGCCAGTGAATGTGAGGAAGATGCTACACCATCCAGAAACCCTCAGATAGAAAAATATCTCTATGAGAAACGCATTAAAAAAAAAAGCCAACTGTGGTAATCAGAAGATTGCAGCATTCATCCTTGAGGTCAGAGAAGAGCGCGTTAAAGCCTGTCAGGATGATACAGGCAGAGAGAGAGTGAATCTGTCGAGTGTCAGCCTCTGCATGAGAACTAGAAGGTCTTATTCTTCAGACTCCAGGCTTGTCTCCAACATTATCCTACAGCAAAAACAAACAGCTCACGTATCTGCTCATCAGTGCGCCGTAGGGCTCAGAATTTCAATGTTCAAATTTTTAAATCACAAAATAAACGTTATTGTCAGCATGAATGGAAGTACTATTTGCACCTCCAAATTCAATACATTGTGCCCCTCCCCTCTCAAAGATACAGTACTAACATGTACTTTATATATGGTTGGATGAGATGGAAAACCACAGATTTTTCCCTTGTTTTTATGCAAACGCCCTGATGTTTGACTGAAAAGCTCAATTTCAATGAAAGTTCCAATAGAAAGTATTTCCTCCAACAATTTAAATTCAAAGGTTAATGGTCTCATATTTTGAATGTAAGATCAAGATGTTAAACATACATTTTTTTTTCATAGCCTTTTTTTCCTCATGGTGCCAATAATATAGAAGGGCACTCTAGTGATATAAAAAAAACAACACGGTATATATGTTATATTGTAGAAATAACACATTTGTGATATAAAAGGACTATCAGCACCCAGATGGTAGGTTCATTTAGGTGTAAGTACATACGGTGTAGGTAGGGGGTATGAGCAGATTGTGATTGTCAGCATGTGTGTGCAGGGTGAATATTCAAGTGTGTTCATGTTATGTTTGAACAAGTGTTTGTGTGTGTGTGGGGGGTGTAAGTGTGTGTGGGAAGAGTCTAGTGTGTGTGTGTGTGTGTGTGTGTGTGTGTGTGTGTGTGTGTGTGTGTGTGTGTGAATAATTGTCAATACCAAAGGCATGGTCTAGAACGGGAGACGATGTATTGATAATATAGCAGCTAAGTTTAGGTCTTATGGCTTGGGGGTAGAAGCTGTCAAGGGGCCAGTTGGTTACAGACCTGAGGTACTAGCTCATGTCATGTTGACTATGTGGTGCTATAGAGAGCATTCTATGGCTCAGGTAGCAAAGGTAATTGCCTATCTTTAGGGCCTTCCTTAGACACCGCCTGGGGTAGAAATCTTGTAGTGTAGGGAGGTTAGTCCCAAGACAGAAGAATTTAGTGTTTTGGTTCATGTAAACCCATACAAAAGTACAAATGCGATATATAAAATATGATACATCAACAAAATATCATTAATGTTTTGCCCCCCTTATCATAGTCAATAATCGCTGCTCTTGTCCTATTGACATCCCATATCACACTATATTACTATACTACACAACAGTCTTGGTAGATCAACCCTATCTACGACTGTAATTTTCTTTCAATACTGTAACTGACACCCACTAGTGGCATGGTCAAAGCTTGTAATAATGTAGAGAAGTATAGAGTCCAGATAAAAGATTTAGGTGACATCATCCATAATGCAATGGTCCATTCTACAGAGCTTCTTAGGGTTCATGGTGAAAAAACAAAAAGGACAGCCTAATCTGTTCCCTCAACTTTTTAATCCCTTCCCTACATTTTATGTATCTGTTCCCTTTGATGTTTTTTATCCATTCCTTCAAATTAATTTTTATTCATTCACGTACTATCTAGCAGATTTGACGGTACGTCTTTTGAATGGATCGATCCAAGTTCTACAGTCGTGGTTAAGGTTCAGAAAATGGCACAAGTATTGGTCTCCACAAAGTTCATTCGACCCGCCCTAGATCTTCTTGTCAGTTGTTACTATGATATACTGAAGTGTAATTACAAGCATTCTATAAGTGTCAAAGGCTTTAATTGACAGATCCATTAAGTGTATGGAAAGAGTCTGCAATATTTGCAGTGTTGACCCTGCTTTTTCCAAGACCTCTGCAATCTGCCCTGGCATGCCGTCAACTAAATTTTGGGCCACATCCTGACTAATGGCAGCCCATTCTTGCATGAGCAATGCTTGGAGTTTGTCAGAATTTGTGGGTTTTTGTTTGTCCCCCCCCCCCC
>JACXGM010020498.1:0-17770 GCA_016801145.1 Umbra pygmaea | reverse complement strand
CATCTCCAATAGGCTGCCCCTATCAACGGCTTTGGGCCTCCCCACAAACCACCAGAATGCAGGGTACAACATGGGTACAACATCAAATTAATTACAATTCTCTGATATCTGAGCCAACAACCGGCGTGCGTGGCATAATTTTGGTCACCCCTGACAAAATCTCACTCCAAGGTTTTTTGAAAAGTTGGCAGCTCTGTGCTTCTCAATTTAAATTTACTGTCAGCCACATTCCTGTCAGGAAACAATCTACATTTTACAGTGAAACAATGTTCTTCATAATTACATAAATCATTTCCACAATCCCAGAATAACTTGGTCTTTGCTCATTATTTCCACATGATCTAAAGTTCTCAGGGAAGACCAAACAATATAGAATAATTATAGATCCTGACTAAGGTTCTTCTTCTCAAGCTATTGCATATTTCCTCAAGCTATTTTTTGCATCAGCTATGTATATCTTACTACACATTTTAATGATTATTGCTCTGTTATTTACAGTGACAAGGAAAAATATTCTGTACTAGCAGCACAGCTGATTCCCAGTAACTGGGGCTTGATGATTAGATGACCATTTGAATCAGAGATAGTTTTGGAACTATAAAAAAGTGGACTGGCTGTAGGCACTCTAGGATAGGTTTATGATAACCATAAAATAATTAGAATCATATAGAGCTCCATAGAGTGTGTTCAAAAAATTTCTAACAACACAAGCTTATAAGAATATTGACATAAATAGAAAATAATTTGTTAAATGGGGTAATCCTGTTGTCTAGGTTACTACTTCTGATTCACATCAACCGCTGCAGCATGAGTTTGAATCAGACAGAGTGGTCTTTCTGTAAACACCCTCTACTCTATTGTCCCCTAGAGTCTTACAACAAAGCACAAAGCATACAACTACCTAACAATATAATATATAGATTTTAAAAAGGCAATTAACAAAGAGTGTGAAACAACATAGTGTAGCAGGTGACATAATGTTAATTTGCAGACCAGCTTCTGTTCATGGTCAGATACATTTACCTCACACTGTTTCCTTCCTTATTATTAATAATATTTTTAGCCACCCTCTCTTTGCACACACGCAAAAACACACACTAATACTTAAGAGATTTACCTATTATAAACACAGTCAACGTTTTTATTCATCTTTGCAGTTTTGCGGATAACTGGTGCAGTAGTTACAAATGGGTGTATTGTATATTCAGTAAGATAGTTTACATAAATATGTTATTGTGCTGTTTAAAGGATACATAAATGAGGCCTTGTGTTTAGGAGTTTACTTCTCAGATCTTACATGGCTTTATGATGTTTATGGCTGTAACTGCTTAACTGAGTCCTGGATAGAGTACTTATTAAACATTACAACTTTATACCACACTGCAGCATATACCACATATTTATCATTGATAAAAAGCAGAGTATTTTAACCTTCAACCTCCAGCACTAGGCCCTAAGTGACTTGACTTTTACTTGTAGTCGATCTTTGACCACCTCACAACTGTTGTGAACAACACAAGGTCAAAATTGGGAGGTGAGAAAATAATGGATACAAATTCCTCTTTGTAATATTACACCTTGGTCCATAAATATACAGACATTGATTAAGTTATCATTATTTCAGCTGTCTACCACATTGTATAAGAGTTTAAATTAAATAATTAAAATAAACAGAAAGTGTAGACATTCTGCTGTAATTTGAGGGTTTTTAAAGCACATCCGACTTGGGTAAACAGTGTAGGAAACAGTATATGTGGTAACTTTGCTTTGAAATAAATTAATTTAATTTAAAAGAGGAATTTTATTTTATTTTATTAGAGGTTACTTTAAAATCAAAGGGATTAATTTAATTCAAAATTCTAAATGTTTTTTTATTTAAAGCCTGGTTTGATTGGCTGCCTGAATTAATTCACTATGTGCTTTGATTCGCTTTGTGCTTTGATTCGCTGCCTGATTTGATACGCTGCCTGGATTGATTCGCTGCCTGGTATGATTTAAAGCTTGGTGGTTCAATTCATAACGTGGTTTAATTCAAAGGATTTCATTTCATATGAAAGCCCTTGTACACTGCGCAATGTTGTCGTCGGAGCTGGTTCATCTTGGAACTTCAAATCATTGTGCTAATTATAGTAAGAATAACGTTGTGGACATTTGCTTTGATTATAACTGTATGGATAGTACTGTGTAGTGATTGGAACATGAAACTTGGTGGGGACTGATGCCACGATGGCTAGCTAGTTCGTTTGTGCTAATGCAAGAAGTTGGTTAATTAGAAAGGCCAGCTTGCTACCCAGAGGCGTCGCTGGTGGTGGGGCCGGCACGTTTGCCTGACAACACTGTGTTCTCACATGCTCTTCGGTTTTCTATACAGAATAATAGCTCTCATAATTCATTGCAATAATCTTTGTTAATTCATTGCATAGATAGGCAGTGGGTCCATGTTCATGTTTTGCTAAAATTTGTCTATTGTTGGATAAAATAAATTTCTAGTGAATGTTTTACAAATGCAAATGTGTTTTCAGATGAAAAACTGACAATATATTCAATCAATATGCAATCACATGCTCTTCTTGTTTCTTTGCACATCATACAATTGAATTTGGTTACAATTCACTAGCTTTGTAATGATTCACAATAATTATTGCAGTTAATTCAAATGAGTGCTTTTGTTCTGAAGAGAGAACTAGGGAGTTTGTGTTGCCGGAAATGTGTGGTGTTGCTGGGCGAACGCGCCGGCCCCACTGCCAGTGACGCCTATTTTGCTACCTTAGCTTGCTACTTAATTTACTACTTAGTTTAATAGGTTTAGCCATAGTTAAAAATGGAATCATACAGTATATTCACTCCTGATGTTGGGCCCACGATCACACACAATATCCTCAGGCATTCCAAATTGACAAAAAAACATGCTAAAAGACACATTCAGGCAATTCCATAGCAGAGGGTAGTTGAGGCAAAGGGATCAAATGGCACATTTTTGAAAAACAATCTATAACTTGAAGAATGGTAGTGTTACCTGAAGATGTTGGTAGGTCTGTAATAAAATTGATCGCAATATGCGACCAAGGTCTGTGAGGTACAGGCAACGGTTCTAGCTTTCCAGACAGAAATTGGCGGGGTGTCTTTGATTGGGCACAAACAGAACAAGACATGACATAGTCCATTACATCTTCTTTTAAGGAGGCCCAGCAGTATTTCCTTTCCAGAAGGTGTAGAGTCCGTGTGATTCCAGGATGTCTGGATCCCAGTGAAGTATGGCTCCATTGCAGTAATTGGGGTCTGACAGCCACCGGCACATTTTTCAAGGGGGGGATATCAGAAGGGGCTGGTTCCACCTGTAGCTCAGTATTGATAACATAATTACAGCATCAACTTCCCATACAATTGGTCTTACAAGACATTCAGACAGTAGTATGTACTCTGGATCTTGTGGCTGCAACGGCTTGTCATACTGTTTGGACCAGGGACGGTGTGTTTTTTAGGGTGATATGGGTGACGCACTGCCAAATGGGAAATGGAGAGATTTTTTTCTAACCAATTCAATCACGGCAACAGTCATTATGAGTGTTCTAACCTAGACTGTAATCTCCCACTAAATGTCCACTCAGGCTAAAGTGCTTGAAAATGGTCCCGCCTCTTTTGGGGCGATTTCAGTCACGTAGAAAATCGCCCAAGAATTATGTCATAGACTCTAATGTAAAAAAAAATTCTAATACCAGAGCCTTCAATACCATCTCTATGGGTCCGGGAGGGCTTGCACTTACGCACTTCCGTCATATGTAAATAAGGAATAGCAGCCTACTGTCATTGGTAGCAGCTTCAATCAATTTACATACAACTGTCAAGATGGTTAGTGTTTAGTGCAACTCGAATGTCTCTTTGAAAGAAAGTTAATTTTAGTTGGCGAACGAATCACGGTAAATTGGCAACGAAACAATTAGAACCTCTTAGACATTCTACAGGTTTCTAAAAAGGGAGGGAAGTCTTACACCCGAGGATTTTCCGAAAATCGGTACGAATGAAAAACGAACGTCTGAATGCACTGACCATGATTTGCATGGAGAGAGTCCTCAACATGCCTGATTTTAATGAGAAATGTATTGACCACTTTGCTGGATTGAAAGAGTGAAGAGCACAATTTCAGTACAAGTAATGTAGCCTCTCTCTCTCGCTGTCTTTCACTCTTTAACACACATACAAACACACATACTAGGCGGTGGGCTGCGGCTCCGTACGTGCTTTACTTTTCAAAACGAAATGATCCCCATGGAGGGAGAACCTGGATTTGTAAATTTAAGACGATTGTTTTAATCTTAACGATATGAAAAGTGTTGCCACTTGCAATTATTGCACATTTTTCCCGAAATCAAATGTGGTTGCCTACTATATCATTAGAGCCAATAGCACGGTAAGATACTGATGTAGGATTATTATTAACCAATCAGATGTATCTTATTTAGAACAGCTGTTACCCCTAAGAATTAGCTGTCAGACACAAGTAGCATGCTGCGGTGGCAGCACATTGACCGTCGCCAAGGACATTATTTGTGTGATTGTAAGTATTAATTTCATTACAATATGATATCTATATAAAATATTTGTTTTGTACACTTTGTTGTTCAAACGTCTCGTTAGTGTCGTAATATATAGGGTAGTTTTGGCTGGCTAACTAGCAGTAGTGATGGGAAGTTCGATTATTTTTCCTGAATCGTATCTTTGAATCTCGTTCATTCAAATGAACGATTCATTTTGATTCGTATCGTTCATTTGCGCATGCGCAGATCGAAATGAACGAAAAGAACCAGTATACTGATCCGTACCGTATGTACTGGATCATAGAAATAAGCCTTCGCAAAAAAGAAGGAAATAACGAAATTAATTAACCATATAATGCATATAATGGATCATAGAAGTAATGCACCTGCGCAAATCCAAAAACATTTAAGATAATGAACTAATCTCATATGAAGTCTGGTAGAAAGTTTTACATTTGAGGCAATAAAATAAGTTTAGCTGTCAAGTGTGTTGTTCACTTCCATCCCGCAGCTTGAAACTTTATATTATTCAAACATTTGTTCATTTGAGGCTGTGCACATAGGCAAAATGTAACAGCCTACCGTATAATGAATTCATTATAACAAAGACGTTCAGTGGCCAAGCAGTAATACGGATACATATGTGTGTAGTAAACCCATTTTTTAAATATCCAGCGTAATATGACTTCGTAAGAATAACGATTAACATAAAGCTTAAAATATTTATTTTGTACATAATCCTGCAATAGGATCAACAAAATCATATGTAAACTATGATAAAGGTGCATTTATCAAATTAGTAATTTGTTCGGACTAGTTAAATCAGTCTGCAGTGATGAGCAAACATGTGCAAATCCAATAACTACATCGTATTGAATAACAGAGTAATGTACCTGTCCCAAAATGAACGATATGAACGATCCAGGTACTAGTACCGAGCAGTATACTGGATCATAAAAGTAGTGCGCCTGTGCGAAAAAGAACGAAAAGAACGACTCATGTACCAGTACCGGGCAATGTACTAGTACGACATACTAGTATCGAGCAGTATACTGAATCATATAAGTAATGCGCCTGCGCCAAAAAGAACGATATGAACGACTCATGTACCAGTACGGAGCAGTATACTGGATCATAGAAGTAATGCGCTTGCGCCAAAAAAACGATATGAATGATGCAGATACTAGTACCGAGCAGTATACTGGATCATAGAAGTAATGCGCTTGCGCAAAAATGAACGACTTGAACGATTCAGATACTAGTACCGAGCAGTATAATGGGTCATGTAAGTAATGTGCCTGCGCGAAAATGAACGAAATGAACGATCCAGTATGAATTGTACGTACCGGTCTTTTAAAAGATTTTTTCAAAATGAACGAATCGTTCATGAATCGCCCATCACTAACTAGCAGTAGCTAGCATCATGCACTGTTCCTAACGTTAGTACCTTTAACTCTCATCTAACGTTATTTCTCCTAAGCAGAGGTGTGTTCTAATTTGGCAAACAGTGGCAAACATTCATATGATATCCCGAACATGATATCTCTGAACACTTAAGTTTTAACGATTTGGTTTAAACATTCCATTGTAACGGTAACACTTTGTCCAACTCAAATAGGATACTCCGATGTATGTTCACCGATAATTGACTGTTTGCAAACTTTCGCCAAAACAAAAGTTTAAGGCAAACATGAAACTGTTGATGTTTAAGACATATTTACTTATCAGTTACATCTGACATAACGTTAAAGGGTCCGTAAGCAGCCAATATTCTAACCAGAGCACTAAGAACTCAGTATCATCCAGAAACTAGTATCATCCAAACATGTTATAACTGCATGTAATAGAAATAAGATTATATGTATAACTATCAAAGAATGTGGGCTATCATTCAGAGCAGTGTTATAATGTATATAACTATATGTAAAGGAGTAGCCAAAACAAACACACACACACACACTTAAAATACCAGTTCAGACTCAAATCAATATGTCCAAAAGCAAGCATCGGCATACAACTTTCCTATACATGAAAGATATGCCATTGCTCTGTGGAACTCTCCCATCCTCACTACAATTATGTGAGAAAGAATAATTTTGCCAAAGGGTGTCTTGGGCCTTGGCATATATGGCTTGATCCATAGCTAAAACAACTTTTTGTTTCAAGCTATCAGCAATGGCAGTTGAGTGGCTCAGGATTGCATGGACAGTGTTGAGATCAGTCAGGCAGGCGTCAATCACTGGTAGGTGTGTTTTAGTAAAATTAGTGTTGTGTTGTCCCTTTAACTGAAAGAGTCTTCGGACAATTCCTCTCGCTTCAAATCTCGACACTAACTTCCAAATAAAAACGATTTTAACATTCACTTACCACAAAAAGATTGTCACTGATGTAGACATGCTAAGCAGCCACAGGTTTTAAGTAATCTAATATTTTTTGTAATAAAGTGTGTTTTCGTGACGAAGCGATAGCTAGCTAGTGGCTGTCATGTCATTACCGGTCAATACACCGGTGGCTGGCTCGTTAGCCTGTCTGACCTACCAGTTTTCCCCATATCACAGGTTGGGGTATTTATCCATCTAACCCTGGACGCCTTTCTTTATATTTTAAAATATCAAGAAATTGCCTTCAGTTGAGATCTTTATTATAAAAAAGAGGATTTACGATATACTACCCATTCTACCGGCGAAATTAAGATGGCTACTTCTCTATGAAAACGGTTATTTGAATAAGACTTACAAGTTGCCTGAAATTATTGTTCTGCCTATGTTTTATATATATTTTCTGTAAATTGTTGAGGCATATAGGCTACAATTGTTTTCCTACACGTTGTTAGCAAATTAAATTATCTCTATCCCTCTGTCGTTGAAATCATCCTAATATTAATAACTCATTTTATGTGTAATATTACATTATTTGCAAAAATAGTGCGAATTAAATTAACTGCATTTTTCTGACGACGAACGCTATTATGTTCAAGTGCAATGCGACTGAAATGAATCCCGCAATTTGACACCGGACGACTGTGTGAAGTGAACAGTTTATAGGCTAAAATATGTTCTGTGCAAACCTTATAGTGGACGTCGCAATTAGTTAATTTTTCCAAGGTAATGTAGCCTACAGAAAGGTGTTTAAACCACATATTCAAACAAAAACATAAGCAAACATTTTATGAACTAGTGGAAATTAGTTTTCGCATTTACCTATAGCTATTCACATGCTTAATTAATTCATTTAGGCTTTTTCACGATTACGGTTTTTTACGATTACGATTGGTGCTGATTTTGCCCAAACTATGCAAATCTATTCATGGGGCACTGAAAGATGTATTTATGGTGTTTAAAAAATCAATATCACCATCAGGTTGTTCTATGGAAAAGATGATATTCTATATGGAATGGAACAGATATTACCCTCGCAGTTTTTCTCTCTTAACTCATACGATCCGAATTTAAAATTGACAGCAGAGAGAAATCTAGAAAGGATTGAATTTTTAGATTTGACCATTTATAAATACGTTGATATTTTGGAAACTACCATCTACTTCAAGCCGCAGAGTAGTAGCTATAACACTTTTATGCACAGTTAATAATCCTTGACACCTCATAAAATATAGGCTACCAGTTGGTCAAATACTTAAGACTACAGCGTAACTGCAGTACAGCAATTAGTAAAATACTTTCGTATTTGTACTATCTAATAACCGGGAACGGATACTAATTAATAGTTTTATTAATTATAGCCTGTTAATGACAGCACCTGCATAATAGCTACATGGAAGTCAGTTTTCATAACGTTTCGTTTCCAGACAAGATTGCACAATGTGGCTTTTGATGGATGTATAAATGTCCAGACACAAAATTCAAAGAAACGCGCTTGCAATGTAAAACTGCACACAGATGTTGGCTTGACTGCGTTAACTATAGTGTCGTCAGTACAGTAGCTATAGCAGGCTGATTGATGTTAACAGTAAGGTCTGTATCACCTAAACATTTGAATAGCATAAAAATGCATCACTGAAGCAAACTGGCTAACGAATGCCATTTCAATTAAATTAAACTGTGCATAAATGTTCAGACCTTGTTATAAACGATCTAAATTAGCAGTTTTATAGGAACTATACTTGATTTGTGGCATAGTAACATGGCAACAGTAAAAGGAGTGGTGGGGGGTACGTTAATGTTTCACGATAACCGCACGCATCGTGACATTTTCTTTCGCTAAAAATACTAATTTAAATATTAATTTTCACAAATAAAATGTTGGCAACCGTTTTATAATCGCATTATCGGCTTTCAGCCTCGTGGCTTTCTACACTGCTGAGGTGTGCGGTTATTCCCTGGCAACGCACAGTCTGTCGTGCGTTAATGCTTACTTCATCAAACATTCATACAATAGATACAAGAAGCCAAAAACTACATAGTGTATGTTATACCATTAGTTTTATAGTTTTCATAACCCAAAAAACTGTTAATTATACCATTTGAGTAAAATAGGTAAAACCGAAAATATTGATTTAGAATTAGAAATGCATAGCTTTCTTACCACGGATTATCTTTTTTATATCAATTCACAATATTACATGTTGAGTATATCGCTTAAATGATGAATCTGATGACTCACCAGGGTGTAAGGCCATCGACTTCCATCCAACCTTTTTTTCACACATCTTAACCGCTTACGCGCACACAACAGTATCGTTGTACACTTTTGATTCAGACATTCTAGAGTGCTGTACCCAAAATCTGTTTTCTGTGCAAAAGGGTGATAATTGAAGTATGCACTGTTTTCAGTCTTTAATATACATTTATGGGATTCCGAACCTTAAAACTCTAAGCCTGTTACGGGGTTCCCCGTCTTCGAAACCTGATCCACGTTAATTGCCTCAGGGTAAGAATGTCTTTGTTGGTTCTTATCGTTATTTTACAACAAATTAACAAAAGTATGTTTTCAAATTACATTTCTGTTCTGCGAGAATATGTCAGGTTGCAAATGTAAGGTTTCATGCGTGTTTAGCGCAGCAAAAAGGTTTATATGGGATGTTTTCTTAAAGTTTAAGAAAAGTTAGGTTTTTAGCTCCGTAAGAGAAACATTTTCTTATGGTGTTAATTTCACGTTGCCTCAGATCATTTGTGTAATAACTTTTGAAATGGATTGGCTTAAGGCAATGTTTTTTTAACAAAATGTGTGTTTTGATAAAAAAACTAAATCGAAACAAATATAAGAGCAAAATAGATAGTCTGTTTACATCCGATTATGGATGGTATAGAAAAATTATTTGATTTCACATTAACAACAGACTTTTAAAATGCATTCTTCGCAAAACATGTAGCCTACATACAGCCGTGTTTGGTGGGTATGGAATAGGTTTACAGACCGCGTCACAGCGGCGGTACAATTTGAAAATGTTTTATTGCCTCAAAGCGATATTAAGACGTGAATTATACACAAGTGCAGATTTTCTGTAGGTAATACAAAAAGGCTCGTGAGTTACAAACAGTTTGATTGACATAGGCTCTGATCACTTTTTGAGTTCAGAACTACTCTAAAAGGCGTTAGACAAACGATTTGGCTGACCAATATTGTTTAGAGACTCTGATGTTTTCTCTGAGTGGATTGTTTTTGCTAAAGGTTGCAAAAACAGACAATTTGCTCCAACAGTGTTAACTTTGTTCTGAAGTGTATGGTTAATAACCACAATAGCTGTCATTTTTTTGGTTTTACTTTAACACCAGACTTTAATTTGAAATGTAAGGTATTTTATTAATTTAATGCTGAAACATGGGATACCACAGGATGTTTCAAAGCAAACTTATTTCAACTAATTGGGTTTGTATTAAACGTTTGTATTTTAGACATAATATGTTTTAGCCAGCCAAGTACCAGTTCACACGGTTTTCATTAGTGTTTGATACTTGTAGATTTGTGTGGCTGACACAGACTTGTAGATATAAGATGCTAAAAAAAATTCCCCATAAAACAAAAACAAAGAGTTTCTATGTTTATTTAGGTATAATATAAATGTTAGGTTATAATACTTTACAATAGTTCACAATGTAGTGTGTAAAAAAAACCAGCTATATTTTTTATAAAAGGTTTTAGAAATGATGATTTAATTACATTGAAAGATAAATATGACATGTGTAGAACATATACTGAAAAAAATTGTAAAAGATTTGTGTCTTTTTCAAGGGTCTAGAAGCCCATACTCTATTAAAAATACCTCCTTCTGACACCTTGTCCCTGGTTAGGGTATGGCATCTCAGATCTCAGTAAAGGGCCATTGTGGTTTAAAGCAAGATAGTGCAAGATAGATCCATGTTTTTACAACATAAAATAAAGTTGGACAATGTCAAGGTACAAAGCTGTTTAGCATACAGCGTCGCTATAGGTTTCCAACAAAAGATAGTGACAGCAATGGATAATCTAAAGCAATGTTGCAGGCTTCTTGACCAAATAATACACCTTCTGGTACCTTTGTCCCTGTTTAGGGGGTGGTGTGACAAATCTTACTCCTTGGATTCTCACAGCCATCTCCTTTATATCATGAATCAAACAGGTTTGAATAACGAGAATAACATAAACCAAACTTGCAGTTAAACAAAGAATTTAATTATTTTAAATTATTTGAAGTCTTGTGACCAACACGGATGTGTCTATGCCAACCTTATACACCTAGGTCTGTTTTTATATAGTGTTGTTGAACGTTCTAATCTTAACCATCAGCACATCTAATGCTCTAGTTGGGCAGACAATCTGACTGGCTAAGAGATTCAAGTTTGTACCTCGTAAAACAAAAATGTGTCTATTTAAACTTTATAACTTTCAGCCCAAGACCAATTATATCAATTAGGAATATTGATAAATTTCAGGTTGAAACAATGTATGTTCAAAAGATCAAATGATGAACCAGATTGAAGCCCCTGAACTAGATAATATATGATAAAACAGGGCGGGCAGATGAGGGGGTAGGCATTTGTGTTTACCATACATTATTTAAACAAGCGTTCTTTCAAAACCCTTCAAGTCTTGGGTTCGACAGGATTTGTTTAAGCAATGATAATGTTTATGAAGAGTAAAAAGGTATGGACCGAAATTCCTGGTTTCATGTCTCAGGAATGGGATCTGACATTATTAATTTTCAGAGCTCAAAGCTGTTTCAAAAACAGTATCAAAATAGGAGAAAATACTCTGTCATACATTTTCAGCCCGCTAGACTCAACCGTAAAAATCTTCACAGATGAGCAAAAAACGGCTGAAGAGGATATAAATGAGTGGAACATTTTTAGCCCACAGCTCGATATACAAGAATGAATATGTCTATGCCGAGCTCTATACGATGTAAAAACAAATATTGTGAAAGGAAGACCAGGTGTTGCAGTGGAGAAGCAGGTTAATGGAGATATTCTAAAAGCCATACGTGTTGAAGCCGACGAGTTTCACAGGGATTCATGTTACACTATTTTTGGTTACGTTAAATTCAATCCTGAAAATGCTACAAAGACTCTACATACAATGAGATATACTGATGCATATAAGAAAGTCAATTATTTCATACCAATATTTTCCTTCCCAGTGTTTGAATGGTTTAGTGTAGTTTATTTTATATATGAAATACACAATCTATTCAAACATAGTAAGCAGCTACACAGATGGTATCTGTTAAATAAGAGAGTCATGGATGTTTGTCCAAAAAATAACTAGATTTTTCAATTGGAAAGGTCATCTTAAAGTTGTTAACTACAATCAATGTTTAGTTGTTAACTACAACCAAGAGAACACTGTCGATGTTCATGAAATTGTTTCACCATTGTGCAATTGTTAAACAGATGTAAGCTCAAGACTCATATTTAAGTGTATTGATACAATGTTTTTGCATTCATTGTTGTAAACCTTTTACAACTTCTAATCCTAACGCTATTATGCCTCAGATGTGTTACCATAAAAACTTGGTTGAATTATACTTTGAATTCTACAATTCTATTCTACTCTTTTGTTTGTCTTTTGTTCAACTTGTGTGATTAAAAAGATTTCACAAATCATTAAACATGGCTGTATGCAGGCTACATGTTTTGCGAAGAATACATTTTAAAAACTCCTAGATGACCCTGCCCAAACCAACTGGACCAGAACCAGCCAGCATGACAACTCCTAGGTGACCCCTGTCTGTGTTCTTGTCCACTGAATTGTGTAGTTGATGGCAATGCTGCCAATAGGCTTTGGAAATAGGCCACCTGTGTTTAGTTACACAATAAGATCATTAGTTGTGAACAAACAAATTAATTCTTATAATATCACCCGGCACAGCCAAAAGAGGACTGACAACCCCTGAGAGTCTGGCTCCTCTCTAGGTTTCTTCTTAGGGTTGTACCCTACTAGGGAGATTTTCCTAGCCACTGTGCATCCACCTGTTGTTGCTTTCTCTATGGGGTTTCAGGCCGGTTGTCTGAATAAGCACTTTGTGAAATCTACTAATGGAAAAGGACTATAAAAAATGATTGAGGTTAAAATAAAAATCAAAACAGACTTCATTTTTGCAATTGTTTTATCCTACTTTTGTCCTTTTTAAATCAGAGTGTGTTGTGTAAATTTAAACAATAACTGTAGATATAGACATAAATAGCTAAATTGTGTTAAATAAAATGGCACAGTGGGCGATTTTCCACCTGTCCTCCCCAAATTCTTTTGTCACCAGCCGTTACTACTCTGTCTGTAGCAATGTTTCCACAACTGCTCTTGTTCCCATCTCCATCTCAATTCTCTCGTTACCTCCTTTTCAGTTTCCCA
This sequence comes from Umbra pygmaea, assembly GCA_016801145.1. Classification (NCBI taxonomy): domain Eukaryota; kingdom Metazoa; phylum Chordata; class Actinopteri; order Esociformes; family Umbridae; genus Umbra; species Umbra pygmaea. Next base: position 4,451 of record JACXGM010020498.1, on the reverse strand, counting down.
TTCTTCCTCCTCTCTCTGCAGCTGGTATAATCACCAATCGTAGCGTGTTAATTACGTTGGTGATTAACCATACATGTCCATGATCGAAATGAAGGCGGTCCTAGTAGTGCACGCCAATTTAAACAAACACAATTAAAATGCATGCAAGGAATATCACACTTCGCCATAGCATTAGCACACAGCAAATGTAAACCAAAAGAATACACATCATACATGCAACACACCTTACCATTCATCATAGTGGTGTAAAATATAATCTAAAAAGGATGCAGATATGGGTACATTATGATCATGGCCAGTTGCTCTATTTTCTACCCTATGACATACACACAGCCTCTTATGTAGAAGTCCAAGCTGACAATAATACTGTGTATTATGTACTTACCAACCAGCTCTTCAGACTACATTGAAGAACAGTTCAAGGTGATCTTTATGGAAAGCCATTTAAGTCAATATTAAATATATAAATAAATACATCAAAAAATAAATATGGCTATGAAATAAGTCCTGAAATAAATAAATTACACAATAAATATAATAAATATAAATATATAAATGTAGCCCATTAAAATAAATGATTTGTTTTTATTTCACAATGGTGTTTTTCAAAAGAAAACTTTTATTTATTTCAGGGGACTTATATTTCATAATTCCACATTTATTTATTTCAAGCCACTTTTATTTCATAATGGCACATTTCATAATATCCATTTGTTATATTCAAATGAATGGGGCGCGGCTATCTCACAGATTCAAACCAAATGAACATCACCCATATTAGAGATTTTATTTGAAATACATGGGCGGATAAGTGATCTTCAAAATATATACATAGATATCAAAGTTTTAATTAGTTTGAGACCGATTGAGCACTGTTTTTGTGTGGAAGATGTCATAGAAACTTCAAGCACAGTTGCTGGACGTCTGCCTATGGACAAGTGATATGCTCGCTAACTTTGTGTTGTCTGGTCTATTAACCTGAGAAATCGCAGATCTGTTTTGTGTGTCACAAAGCACGTTTTAAAGATCTCACCTGAATTGTGCTGGGTAACACAACAAACAGATCACAGATTTTTCAGGTTGATAGATCGATCTCCTCTGAATCATGCTTTGTGACACACCAAACAGATCCGCGATTTCTCTGGTTGATAGACGACATAACACATAGTTAGCGAGCATATCTTCATAAGCTTATGACATCTTCCACACGAACACGGAGCTCAATCGTTCTCAAACTATTTAAAACTTCGATATCTATGTCTATATTTTGAAGATCACTGTTCTGCCTGAGTATTTCAATAGTCTTCAATACGGGTGCTGTGTGTTTGAAACTGTGAGATAACCACGCCCCTTAATTTGAATATAACACATGGATATTATGAAATGTGTCATTATGAAATAAGATTGCCTTGAAATAAATAAATGTGGAATTATGAAATAAAAGTCCCCTGAAATAAATAAAAGGTTTCCTTTGAAAAACAGCATTGTGAAATAAAAAACGATTTAATTATTTAATTGGTCTGCGTTTATATATTTATATTTAAATATTTATATATTTATTGTGTCATTTATTTATGTTAGGACTTATTTCATAGCCATATTTATTTATTTAATATTGACTAAAATGGCTTTCCATAGATCTTGGCTGAACATATAAGTTTGGATGTACTTTTGCTTTTGCAAAAGAGAGGTTAATATTGCAACAAGGGAGTTGTTGCAATATTAACCACGCATCCAGTTATTGTCAAATGTCTGTTGGGAAAATATCAGATAATACTCAACAGACACCCAGACTGTGGTAAGACATGATTTTGCTGCTATTGTAATTTGTATGCCCTGCAATTTGTTACTAAACCAATTCTGAACTGTGCACTCATTCTGTTTTTTCTATTATATGTACCTTTGAGGTGAAGCAGTTTATCTCCACACTTGAGGGAGATTAGATATGCCCTCGTTCGTTGGAGGAACTCAATGGTTTGCACGGCATTGGCAGCATTAATTGCTGCTTTTTTGCCCAGTCCTCTTTGATTGCGTAAGTTGAAGATATCAAAAAGTCTGTCTATGGTCTGTGTCACGATGTCTCTAGCGTCTGTGCTTGTTCTATGTTTCACTGGTTGGTGGTTTCTCCCCTGTGTGTATTGTTTTGTCAGAAAATAAACCATAGCCTCATTTGACTTAAAGATGAACTGAACTGAAATAATCAATGTTGATAACCTGTTATTTATGACAAAAAACAATTACACAATATTTTTTTTAATCAATACATAGCTTTTTTAAGCAACACCCAAAACTGCGTTTGTTAGTGTAGAACGCTGCCTATTTCGATGACGTCACTGGTATGGTAGGACCTGATGTAACAGCTGCGGCATATTACACACTGATTGATTACCCATTAAATTGAATAATTTTAATGGCAGCAGTTACACATTTGAGCCTGTTAGGAACAGGCATGTAGTATCTGACTACCACCAGATGAAGGACGATCAGTTGCAGAATCCAGCTCTACCTTCAGTACAAAATCGTTTGGGTGGAAATGACTGGTGTGTGTATGGGCACTGCCGGAGCATGGACACGGTACTGGAATCCATCTGTTGCAGAGAGGTCAACCTGGACCATTTATTGATGGGTGTACAATGCATCACCATGCATAGGACATTTCAGATGCTGTGCGGTGAGAGAGAGGTGTTGGAGGTGGCTATGCTGTCTCTGAGGGATGTCCGAGCTGAGACGCTGGAGCTCCCCATAAGTAGTAGGTATTTAACACTTTATCTTACGAATTGGCGGTTAGGCTCGGTTAGGCTAGGTTAGGTTAGGCTAGGCTAGGCTAACTTGTTTTGCTTTTCTCAGACTGTTTCGGTTGACAGCTTACTGGCAGTTCACTCTTTGGGCGAGGGGGCATTTGGGAAGGAGGAATAGGATTCCAATCCCATCACGTGCAGTCAATTATGTCAGGGATCTTTTCCCCTCAGTCAAATATCAAGGACTCAAGTATGCTTTGGACTTCTAAATAAAACGTATTTGATACAATATGTCGGACGCATCATGTACTCATTGACGTTTTCAACACATCTGGCTCTCGTAATGTCACCATGCTCCGATAAGCTCTCAAATACTTGACATACCTAGGATTAAACACTAGAAATCACGACTAGAATAATTTTGTTTACAAGGCAGGGTGTAGAAAGAAAAATACAGATGATCAATTTGATCATCATATAGCAATAAGTTTGATAAAGTAGCCTACATTCTTGAAGCTAGTTAGTCTAGTGCAGTTGTTCTCAAACTTCATCCTGAGTACCACCATTGATATTCACATTTAACTAGATTAGTATGGTGTGCGATTGGCCCATACTGTACTGCATATAAGAAGTTGGATTTGATGTTTTTAGATTTCATGATTACTTTATGTGATTGTTTGATTTTGTCATTATTTTCTGCATAAAGATTGTCTACTTTCTGGAGGTTGAGGAGTCTTAACCTATCAATAATGTCAAGACTAACATACTGTAAGACAGCCAACATTATATTTGATGATAGACACATTCAGTTATTTGAGGAGGCATACCATATCAAAAATAACAAAGTAACACAGGGGATTTTTGGGTGTTAAAATAGCTGCCATTTAGTCACCATTTTATTGGATAACATCAAATAATTTAAAGGTTTACTTTATTAAGCATATAGAAAAAAGCATTTGAACTGATTGACTAAAGGAATATGGTTATGCAGTAAGCCTATTATGGATGAATGTTGATATGATATGTTGGAATAAGATTAGTATAGTTAAAAATGTGTGTTGCAGGGATTATACAGTATAGGTTGAATGTCAATTATTTTGATTTGACTGTTTCATTTTTCCTACTAGGTGAACCGGCTAAGGTGTTTGGCCACAGAATGCTCTTTATCCGGTTTGGTAAGCCCTCTGTGTTGGCCCAAGGTGAGGTGAGCTTCCTGTTTCTGTTCCTGCAAGGTAGTCTGTATGCTGTTAGACTCTCTCCGTCTTAAGATGGCTCCATTGACAATATCCTTTCAGAAACTATAGGCTTTCTGCTCTTTTATTTGTGACACCACGTACTGACCGGCAGCCTTTGAAAATTGTTGCCTGAATCTGTGTCCACCTACCTTAGTGTTGGCCCTCTCTCTCTCTGTGTTGCTGTTGTTATCCAGTGCATCCAGATGAAGACGTGCTTCAAAGCTTTCATAGCTGAAGTCCTTTCTCTTTGTTGCATACTTATTATAAAGAGCATGAACACTCTCTAATTAGCCTTTCGCCGAGCCCCGCCCCCCTTAGTTATTGTTGCTACGCCCGACAAACAAATGGTCAAACACCCGACCAGTGCAACAGATTGCCATAACGGAAAAGGTATACCGTGCGTGTCAGTTACCTTTTTTGGAGCATTAACTCTGCGATATCCTCAAGATCGAGGCAAAAGGGGTTACAGTATGCAGTG